>PVJX010001098.1:0-182071 GCA_004027295.1 Dolichotis patagonum | reverse complement strand
AGAAATTAAAACTAGAGAATCTGATTCCCAAGGCCAAATCTAACCATGACCTCTGTAAACTGATTCCTGTCTATGTGCATCACCTCTCCTCCAGCAAACATGCAACATATAAGTGTATTTTACTAGCTGATTTATATACGTTGCATTTATCATCCCAGTGACATGGTAAATTAGGCTTTAGTTTCATTCCCATTTTACAATTGAAAACTTAAGGATTATTAACTAATATGCCTAGAATCACTAAGTGAATAAGTGGTTGACATGAAAGCCTGGCCATACAGTGAATGCAATTGTGTCTGCTCTAAAATTCGTACATTGGAGTCCTGATCCTCAGTGTGGGAGGTAGGACCAGTGAGAAGTTCACAGGCAGGCACCCTAAACCTATAAGACTGTAGCCTTGAAAGAAGCAAAAGAGACTCCAGATGTCTCATTCTCCCCCATGAAGACAAAGGGGTCATCTCAATGCCAAGAAGAGAACCTTCATTGGAAATTAACTGGCCAACCCCTCTGTCTTGAACTTCCGAGTCTTCTGAATTCAAAGGAGTAAATTTCTGCCATTTAAGCCACTGAGTTTGTGGTACTTTGTTATAGTAGCTCGAGGAGACTAATACAGCAACACTACTTGATTCTTAACCAAACACTTAAGACTGTCTCTAGATACTGATTAACAAAAACTATATGGAACTTCACCTAAGAGACTTTTTAAAAAGCTAGAATGCCAAAGTGTTGTTATGTAATTCTAATCCCTCCTATTGTTTAGCTTGCTGTAAAAAATTATCATAAATTTGGTGTCTTAAAAAATGGGAAGCTATGCTTTCAGATTTCAGGGTTTAGAGAAAAAGTGAAGATGTTAGCAAGGGCATACTCTTACTATAGGCACTAGAATTAAATTCTTCCTTGTTCCTTCCATTTTGGGTTGGCTATTAGCACTCTTTGGCTTGTGGCTTCACCATTCAGTTTTTAAACCAGTACCTTCAAATCTCTTCTATTCTGTCTTCACATTACCAAATTCTTTTTTCATCATAAAATTTCTCTTAAAGACATACATGTAACTGTTCTTAGGGAGCATCAAAATAATTGAGAATAACCTCCTCAGGAACCACAATTGAAATACTTGTAGCAAGATCCACCTTATCATATCATGAAATATTCACAGCGTCCTGACTTTAGGAACTAGATGCCATTCAGAGGGAAAAACATTTTGCAATCCTACCACATATTACAATTCAAAATTTTAAATTTTTGGCCATCCTTACCACATTCATTTGGACTCCAGGAAAAGAGAAACTTTATTTTTGTGCAAGATTAATCTCAGCATCTGGTTCTCCATGTTTCATCCACAATCTTCTTCCACCCATGAGTGTGCTACTCTTTTTTTTTTAAAGACAGTAAATTCTTTGAGAATTTTTAATTCATGCATTATATAAAAATAAGCTCAAAGAACAAAAGTGACTCAAGAGAAACCCAACCACCTCAGTGGGAGGAGAGTGGAAGGTGTAGCAGGAGAGGCTGCTCATCTCAACCATCAGTGCACCGTGACCAACCGGCCGACCACACGGCTTCCAAAGGAAGGGGGACCCCAGCTGTAGTCCTGGACAGCTGAGCCTGCTAAGGACCAGCAAAGAGACCCTTTCCTTAGAGTGCCCTGAATATGATGGTATTAGGTACATGTAGAGCAGAACATTTTCAGATTGCTACCGGATGGTCCTCAGAAGGGAAAATGAAAACACAAAATGAAACACTTGCATCAGAAATGACCCGGAGTAGTTCAGTCCCTGGTGCTCGCTTTGGAGCTGAGGCTCTGCATGCAGAGACTGGAGCCTGCCGGGCAGCTGCAGAGTCAGCGGACTGCTCTTCTGCTCCTGGTCCTTCACTCTGAAGAGATGCCAGCTTCACGACAGCATGGGACAGAGGTGGACTTTCTTATTGCTCTTTTTTTTTTCCTGGTCCTGGAAGCTGAGCACACCTTTCTTTGTGCATTGTATTTCCTCCTGTACAGTTTTCTTCCTCAAAGTTCAGCTCATGAGTAAACCTGCCCAGCCATGAAAACAGAAGCAACAAGCCATCAATCTTCATTTAAATATAGCCTTCCAATAAGATTCTATTCCATTTCTACTTGTTTCACTACTATATTTCTTAATTTCCTATATCAAAATTTGTAACTGGCTAATAATTGGACATTTCTGATAGCTCCTTTTGTTTTTAGTATTAAAATTTAAGTTACTTATCATGGCCTTAAACAGTGTTTTAACTTTGATTTCTATCTATTACTGTGGTTTATTCTAATAACAATAAACTCCTGTGATCTCTCTCTCTTAAATACATGTGTGGTAGGTTAAATAGAGCACTGCTTCTTTTACAAACTCATCCTCTTTTAACCTGGCTAGTCTTTGTGACATCTTTCAGCAGCGTGGCATGATGAATGTGCACTCTGCTAGTTTTTGGCATTAGGCCTTCACAAAACAGACTGGCAGTTTCACTGTCTCTTTCTGGGAACTCTCTCTCCAAGAGCCATCCTCTACCATGGCAGAAGTATCACTATTCTGACAATCTTAGAGACCATGCTTTGTTTGTTACTATGGTTGATAGTCTGAGCTGAGCCCATGTCTCCTACCTTCTTTGACAAAGCATCAGACACAGGAGCGAAGCCACTCCAGTCCCTCTGAGCTATTCCCCCACCAGCTGTACACTGCTAAGTCACCTAAATCAGTACCACATGAAGCAGATTTGATCAGATGATTCCTTCTTGAATTTCTGATTCCCAAAATTATAAGATAAAATTAAATTATTATTGTTTTAAGCATCCATTTTTAGAGATAATTTATTGTGCAACCACAGAAAACTATAATGGAATCTGGAATCTGGAAATATTACTGACTCTTATATCAGGTGGCAAGCAATGTGGAATAAGCACAGCACGAGTCTTGAAATCTGGAACTTTATCAGAAGAATTATTGGTAAAGGCTGGGGAGACGGAGAGCAATTTGTTTTTTCTGATTGGAGAAAATAGAATTCTTACGATGTAGTTGCAAAAACATTAGATTATAGTGTGAAAAAAATTAACTTGCAGATCTAGTTCTCGTGATTTCCAATTAGACTGTAAAAGGGGCTAAATTGTTTCTCTTAGAGATCTATGGGAAAGCGTGACAGATACACATGAACTAAAGAAGCAAACATGCAGCTTTGGAGTAGTTAACACAGGAACTGAAAGTAGTAACAACTTCCTGGTTTCAAAATCCATTCACTTTTCCATATTCTCTTCCAATCACAAAAATCTACAAAAGGGAAATGGCATCAAGATAAATATGAAATCCAGGATGCAGCTGAAAATTCCTTTGTTAAGGCCTCAAACTCATGTGTGCTGGTGTCGCATATTCCCTTGGTAGTCAAAGGCCAAGGGATCTTAAGAAATTATGTGTATATTTCTTTTGAAAGTGTGCTTATAAGAATGTTAAAGGTATTTTATCATACAAGCCTCACACAGGGTTTTTCAAGATAGAGACTACCTTATCTCATCAAGTAACCTAATAGTATTAATGGAAACCCATATAAAACTTTAAGAAAAATGTACCAGCAGGAGAACAATACATTTGACAAATAAACACACTGAGGAAAACAGTAAAAGAGGCCTGAAATCCCCTAGTCTTCTAAACAGACTAATGTAGGTGAAAATATGGACCAGAAAGAATAATTCAGATGGTGGAATCAAAATCCTGAGAAAGAGCTAAGGAAAGCAGAATATATTGCCATGAAGCGAAACTAAGGCCTAATCAGAGAACTAATATTAATTTCCAGATTAAATTTGGTTTTGATTTGAAATAATGAATGTTATGTTATGATAAATTTCTTCCTTTTTGAGTTGGAGTATCTATGGTGGTTTTAATTTCTCTGCCTTTTTATTGCATAGTGTTTTATATTTTGTTTGGAAGTCATCAGCAGACAATTTATCAATTTAGGGCACACACTTTTAGATTAAGAGGAATGCTACTCAAGAAACAATACCTAAAGGGCATCATAACATCTGTGTGTAATTTAGATTACACCTTTCAGCCTTGAAACGCTGAAAGGTGTAATCTAAATCTAAATTACACCTGAAAGGTAGATTACACCTTTAAACCTCTAATGTTGCATTAGGGTAAATCTTAAAGGTCATGGGACTGAATGAAAGCATTTGGCTGTGGACGTGACCAAACAGAATATGAATATGTAACCGAAGGAAAATGATGGTGGATAGAAGATGAGCAAAAGTCCTTTGAAACTTGTATTACCAACATGTACAAATTGCTTTTTCTTAAATATGAGAGAATTTTCTGTCTCCTTCAGACAACATAATAAGACAGAAGTGACTTTGTACCAGTTTTTGGTCTCAGGATTTAAGACTCAGGCAAGGTATGCTCATTGCCCTTTGGGTAGACTTCTTTGTAGATTCCAGTTGACAGAGTGAAGGGGAAAAGCCACAGGGAAACAAAAACCAGATGCACACCCCCCACCCAGTAGGCAGCGCTGAGCTCCTGCATGGCTGCCTGATTTAACCTCCAGCCCCATGAGCGAGCCAGGTCAGATGATCAGTCCCGTGGAGCCTTCAGATGACTCTGTCTCAGCCACTAATTTCCTGTAGCTATGAGCTGTTCAGATTAAGAACAACTCATCTGCTCCTAATCAAACTTCATGCCATAGAAAACAATTAAAAATTCTATTTTTAAGCATTGCATTTTTGAAGGCACATTGTATATGAATAGATAAGTGGAGAACAGGTAAGCTGCAACATAAAACTATTTTTATGTTGAACAATTCCTGTAGTCTCCCAAAAATTGTGTACCAGTCTTCAAGCAATAGCTGCACAGCCAAGAGTTGCATTTCCTGGAACTTTTGAGGTTCAAAGTATCCCTGAAATGCTTCTATCCAGCTGAATGAGAAAAAAAAAATGTTACCTAATATAATACACCATGCTGCTGCTCAGAATTTACTTTCTCATCATCAAATTTCATATCCATATAAATGCTTATTTTTGGATCAACTGAACATCTTTTCTAGCTAGAAGACCCATAAAATATTCAAAATTTCACTAGAAGTTTGATAAACTCTAATATTTGAAGTCATATCATCATTTCAGCCATCTTGTTAACCATTTGAGAATTCGCAAATTATTATAATATTAACACTAACCAGTAGCAGAAAGCTATTTGCATCTTATAACTTCTGACTGAACTCATTTTGGTGTTTCAGAGTTAATTTTAGCTAGTGTTTATTATACCCATTTGGGTATTGAAAATACCCATACCATTTTATATAGAAAAGAGAAAAAGAAATTATTTGGTCTCAGGCCAAAAAACTTTTATTTTTAACATAGAGTAGTATTTTTTATTTTAGTTTTACGTATTTCCTAGAAAGAAAACATAAACTAATTTGAAAATGTTGTTTCTCCTTTAAGCTCATATGCAAATAGTGTTTATATATGAGAATGTTGCATTATTAGAATAACTTTAAAGAAGTATTAAATTTCTATTTTAATTTCTTATGAACTTATGGTGCCAGAGTAATATGCATGTAATACTGCAGGACTCACAGATTCGGTGATTGGAATGATAGATCTTATTATTTCTCATAGTTACAGACCCAGAAAGTCTATGATTGTAGTACACGTAGGTCAAGTTCTCATTGTGGATCCTCTTTTTAGGGTGCAGTTGTCCACTTTCTTATCCTTTCATGGCTGAGGGTGGACACTTTGGTATCTTTTCTCCTTTTAAAAAATTATTTATTTTTATTAGTACATATTTATAGTACATAGTTAATATACTTATTGTGGATTGTTAGAATATGTGTGTGACACATTTTTCATCTTTTTATATCCTCTTCCATTCCCTCCTACCCATCTCATTTCATCTCCTGGTCCATTTCTCATTTGCCTAAGATCTATATCTGTTTATTAATTAATTGTCTTTTATCTTGCTCTTTATTAATACTTTGGATTTCTCATATAAAAGAAAAATACACTATTTACATTTGGGTATCTGATGCATTTATTTTTCTACAAATTATTCAAATGTATCTTTCTTTATAGCAGTGCAGTACTCCATTGGGTGTAAAAATCACATTTGCTTTATCCACTCATCCCCTTATAAGAGCACCAAATCTACTAGAAGACTGCAATTCCATAAGCTTGCCTAAACAGATTACCTCCCAAAGACCCGAATTTCAAGCCACCACAGTGGAGGTTTACTCTCAATATGAATTGTGAGGAGAAACAAACATTCTGTCTGTAATATTTTTTATTGCTAAAAAAAAAACCATTGTAATGCTTTTTTATTGCTTATACTGTGCTTTCTATTGCACAGTATATTAACTATACTGTGAAATGTGAATACAAATTAACTTTATTTTACAAACTAACAAACTGATTACATTTTAGATATTTCAATTTGAATGGTAACCCTATATGTCTTCAAACCAATCAAAGCATGATACCAAAAAAAGAAGGAAGATCTTGGTAGCACTGTGAACTTGAACTAGATGAGAGAAAAGATTCTCAAACTCTTTTAGAATCAGTCTTCTTTCCAAAGGGTGTTTCTTCACATTTTAATAATTTTAGGTTTGAGAAAAAAATGATGTTATGCTGTAATCTACACATGAATAAAATACCACTCTTGAATACCAACAAACCAATATTTTACAAACAGGTAGTAAAGGAAACATGACACTTTCAAAAATGAATTCTTCATGAATATAACTATAATTGTGTTTTCCATAAATATATGTAAAATGCTTAAATACCTGGAGATAATTTCCGGTAATATTTTAGAGAGCTATTATTTTTATACTTAAATTTTTGATACTTTCTATAAATGTAATTCTACTTTGAAATTCACTTCTTCTTATAAAGATATAAGTTGACACTTTGTTCATATACACAGTGAAATAATCATATAAATTTCCTGCATCTTTCCCTCTGGAGCACATTTTGCTTTTTTTTCATCAACTTTTGACATGTTTTTAGTGGATAATTCCACTGAATATTTTATATATTCTTCATGTCTACATGAAAACGCAATTCTTTGGGAGTAATAGGAAGAATATTGATGTTAAAACTACATGTTGTATGAGTCCAGGTGAAATTAATCTAGATAAGTAATCTCCAAAATGATTAATGATAAAATTTACATATGATTTTCTTTTGAATTTAAACTACTGTGCTGAAAATATGATAGTATTTGAGTATATCTTCAGTCCACTTATATCTTTTTGCTATTGTTGATATAGCTTGTGTCCTGTTTAAGAAATATTCTTCAAATTAAAAATAATTCTGTTTCTTTTAAGTCACTTTTTATAAATCTGCCCTTTAGATGATTCAATCTATAATCCAACAGTGGTGATATTGTGATGCTTGAAGGCTATGACTGAATCCTATTTATTTTTTTTTCTATCTATGTCCATTCCGGGAGTATTAAATGAAAAGGTAATGCTTCCCATTGTTTTCTAAGACCACTATTTATCATAAATCAAGTATTCAAATATATGTGTATTTTAGTACATTGATTTTTTTAAGCTATCATTGTGGCTTTTACCAAAGTGGATTTATTTTTAAGAATATTTTTAGATATAACAGTATGATATTTTAAAACAATTCTAATCTTATTTATTATTAAAATAAATAATATCTTAGTCACTTTCTTGTTGCCAGGAGAAAATACCTGACACCTACAATTTGAATGAAGAGACTCACAGTTTTTGGAGATTTTCTGCTCATAGTAGGCTGGCTCTGTGGCCAAAATGCCATGGTAGAGAGCTAAAAGCTCCTCAGGTGATGGAGGACAGGAAGCAGAGCGGGAATGGAGGATTCTGGAAGGAAGAGAGCACTTTGCCCTTCAGGTGACCGAACACTTCCCACCAGAACCTCCTTCTAACATCAAGTGGACTATAGAGTCCCATAACTCAGTCGCCTTCCAAAAGCCCCACCTTTGAACACCAGAAACTTTCTGGGGAACATTCTAGATCTACAACATAACAAATATTCTGTAGAAACTTTTATTTATGATAACTTTGGTGCTTACAGGTAAGAAAGAACTATTTCTCTTCTTAGAGCTTCAGCACAAGTTTCATTGCTTTACCTCTTTGGACTCAAAATGCCAAGCATGTTTTGATTATTAACTAGAAATTGTGTTCTTGATTATGTGATATCACTTCTCTTTCTTTCACTGAGTATTTTCAACTGAGAAGTACAATTTCCACACTGAGCTAGACGATAAAAGAAGATTTGCTGATTTTATCAATTCCTGTATTGTTGATGAAGATAATCAAGGCTATGGGCAATGACTTCAATGAAGGAGAGATGAATCTACATACAAAACATTCAAGACTGCAATTACAATATATTTGTTCAAGACTGCAATTACAATATACTTGATGCCAACTGATACAAAGGAAAGACCATTTCCACAATATTCTATATTTTTTTCCAATGTGATTTGAATACGAAGATGTCACACGCATATGTAGATAATTTTAATCATCTTTAGTTTCCAAGTGAAGGATAATAAGCACCAGTTTCTGGTTTGGAAGCATCTCAGCTGGTACTTCTCATTGCTGGAATTGCGCAGCATTGTGGAACAGCACTCAGAATCTCAAACAAAACAAACAACAAACAAATCAACAGCAGCTCAAGCAACAACAAAGAGCTAATTACAGAGTTGTTACATATTGACGTTGTAACTATATTACCATAAACTATGTAGGATTTCTTCTGCTGAAGAAAATGAAATTGTATGCAATACAGCCATTTCATCTACAGAATTTTCATTTCTCTCCTAAGTAAATTAGATTTGGGTGTTTTAATTTTAAGTGGGTAAATCCTTACCTAGTCAGACATTTCTGTTGGAAAATTGTCAAGTTCTATCAAACTTTAAAATCCAAATGTTTTTAATTATATACTGTGAGATAATACAGTTTGAAACAGTTATTCTCCACAGTATAATGTTGAATCAGCAGGCCTTGATTACTTACTCAGTAGGATGCTTTTGAATTGGTTAAATCAAATAACTGTCATGTTGGACAATTCATAGGGGACTAATGAAGTAGATGGTAACTGGAAAAGAGCCAAAATAGACTTTTGAAAAGGGAAAAAGATGACCATGAAAATTATATATCATTCAGTTTAGGTGTAAACACCCATCTATCCCTATTATAATATAATGTTTTATTATTCAAATGTATATTTTGAGGAAGAATACAAAAATGATAAGCAGTTGATTTAGTTTCTGATAAACATTGAAGTTAAAAGCTAAACATTTTAATCTTGAGCAGACCATCTGTATTTGATTAAACTGAAAATGTCCATCAAAGAAACATAAAAATAGGGTTCTGTTAAACTTTTGTCTTCATAATAAAGAATCACTGCTACCCCTAACTAATGTTCATTTTACATTTAACTATTTGTTACTAACAATTAACATAATTAAAACTAAAATTATAAAGTATACTTACTATTTAAAACTTGCCTGTATATAATATTAAAGTCTATGAATTTCTAGGATGTTTTTATGTTATTTAAAGAGCAGAGTAATTTATGAAAGGAGAAACTTTTCTTGATTAAATTATTGAAATTAATTCAGTTAATCCCCTGAAAATAAAATCAGAAACTTGGCTTTAGTTTACTACTTCACATAGTATTAATATTCTAATTTTTGCTTTTTAAATTTATATTCCAATTTACTGTACAATTTCTCAGTTTTGGTTGTGGTTAGAGTTATAATTATGTATTTAAATAAAAAAGACAGTAGCCTTCATAATTCCTTGTAGTTGATCTTGTATCAAGATTTCAGAAGCTCTGAGTGCACAAATTAGCTATCTTTATTTTTTTCTTTTTATGTAAATCTAGTAGGTCTTGATTTTTGTAAGAAATCTTTTGTAATATTTCTCAAAATATTCACAAACATTTTTATTATTATTTGTGAAAGGCATGTCTGTTGTTTGAAGTCTCTATCTTCTCTTAGATCCTCCTTTTCCTATAGAAATTATTATATCGTAATAGTAAATTTTTAAAATTTTTCACTTTTATTGGGAAGATCAAATGTATAATTTTTAGTCTCTTATTTAAACTACTCCTCAAATTAGCCTGTTTATATAACTAAATTTATTTTAAAATTGCATTTTGAACAAACTATCTTTGAACATTTTCAAAACTTTTATTTTAGTTTATTAGCAGATGTATGTAGTACATAACAATTACATTCTGTCATTCCTTCTGAGAACTTGGTACACATACCTAACACGTCTTAATTTCTTTTCTCATTCCCTTTTCTTTTCCTCTTTCCTCCCCCTACCAATTGCTTAATTTCCTTCTTGATTTTTTGCTACATATTTACAGTATATAATGCTATATTCTCTGTGTGAAGTTGCTTCATGGTCCATACCACATCCTGCCCCTCACATAGATCTTCTACAGTTTTAATCCCCAATACTTATGACCACTTTATTCCTGAAATATTGTAACAGTTGACATTCCCACCGATAGTGAAGGTGTTTCCATACACCACGGCAAAATGTCCGTGATTTTATGTGTCTTCTATAATACTGTCTTCAATTACATATTCATATTGTTGTCCTCAGAAAGTCTTTAGTCTGTTAGTTACTAAGATTAATCATTAAGATGCAAAAATGATTATTAAAACAACTATAATTCACAATTAGAGATTTCAAAACCATTGTAGTGAAACCACTGTGAAAAGCAGAGAAAGGAGAAAGCAAATGAGCTGTGTGGAAAGTTATGAGTTTACAGCTTCAGATGTGACTGCTAGAGAGAATTTCATAGAATGGCGTGGAATAAGGATCTGAATAAAACAAGTATGAGATCCAGTCATGGGGGTTTCTTAGGACAGAGTATTTCCAGTAGAAAAGAAATAACATAGACTGAGGGAGGTATGCATCCAAAACATTCATGGTAAATAGATTAGAATGGTGAAAGTGAGACCAAAATGACAAGGTGGAGGAGGTGAGAAAATCATGGGGTCCTTGAGGTCAGTCTACGACTTCAGTGCCAGCCCCCAGAGAAGTAGGGTTTTAAACACAGGATTAATACAGTGTGATGTTTCTATATGACCTTTTTCTTCCTATTTGACATAGAAAAGACTTAAGCAGCAATGAAGCAAAATGAGAGAAGTATTAGGATATTACTTCCATAATGTGGGCAAAAATAAGGGAGAATTAGAATTAGAATCTAGATGTCACAGGAGAGGTGGATGAGAAGTTATCTTTTAAAGGGAGACAGATGTGATTCTCTGATGGTGTTAGACAAGGTATTAGAGAAAAAGGGTGGTTAAGGCTGATTTTAAGATATTTAACCTTAAATAGTTGAAAGAGTGGAGCTCTTATTTAATGAAATGAGGAAGATCACTAAAGGAGTTCGGAAAGGGTAGGAATGGGAGACAGTATGAGGAGCTCGGAGTTACCTAAGGTAGAAAAGTCTACAAGTATCCAGCAATCTCTTCCCACCCATCCTACAGCCAAAGAATCTCTTTGTGGATTACTGCAACAATTCCTGACTACTGTACCCTCCTCTTTCTTGCATATTTTGTTCCTTGTAAGTCACATTAAAAAGGATGGACTCTTATTTAATCAACGACAATCTCTCTGAACTCACCCCTTTACCATTCTTTTCCCTCGTGCCATGCTGCAGACTTTCTGCACCTTGCAGACTTTCTACACTCTGCCTGCTGTTCTTCCAGTCCTTCAAATTCACGTCTGCCTAGGCCTATCACGTCTGCTATTCCCGTTGCCTAGAACATTCCACACCAGTAACTACTGCAAGGCTCACACTCTCATATTTTAGGTCTCTGATGAAGAAAAGTTTTCAGAGAACTTCCCTTATAATTGCTTTCATAAAATACTGACTTTCCTCCTTAATTACTTTAAAAGCCAAGTTCCTTAATCTCACTTTTAAAAAAGTATGTAATAACATACTTTAAAAATGTTTAACATCCACCTTCATAGTGCTTACCTGGCACTAGGTACAGCTCTAAAATCACTACAAATATCATTCATTGGATTTCATAAGGCCCCATATTCTATTAATTTTACAGAGGATAAGCACAGGTACAATGCATTTAAGCAATTGTCTATGACACATTGAAAAAGTGTTGATATCACAACACAAAGTACATACTATGTACATTTTTTTTCCTTCTTTGTCATTTCTCTTTTTCCTTTAGAGTGAAAATTCTTTGGGAAGAGAAGCTTTAATGCTCTATTCCTGTATTTCCTGGGCCTAAAAGAGAATCCTTCACATAGAGAAGTAGTGCATACTTATTGAGGCAAGGCAAACAGAGATTCTTTACACAGGAGAATGTGTGTGTGATAATTATGCAATTAAGGAACTTGAAAATCAATAAATAAATTAATTCCATTGGGACTTCCAGTGCTTTTAGGACTGCAGCTGAACAAAGGCAAACAGTTTGTATTGCTTGAGGAAATACAGTGTAACATTTAAGAGCTCAGACTCTACCATATTTTAAAAAATTGTTTTTAGTCGAACCCTGACTCTGATAAGTAGTGTTCTAATGACTTTGAACAAATTACCTAATCTGTTGTGCTCTCTTTTTAAAGATATTTGATTGAAAATAATGTAAATAACTTACCTTAGAAATTATGAAAAGGAATGGGTTTAAGGATTTAAGACTTAGAGCTATGCCTGAAAAATGATGAGCAATCAATAAATCTTGCAAATAAGATATTACATTTTTGGTTGTTGTTTAAAGAATACATATCATTAAATGTTATTATCAGAGATTTGTCTCACTGAAAATGTGATAGAATTATTTCCTGCATTTTTGTATCATAATTAAATAATCTCTGATTGTATCTCATTTATTGCTTTACAAAAATCTTTCAGGTTTTTCTATGGAAAGAGAAAATACCACAGTCAACATGAGATACAGAAAGAAACATTTGATAAACTCAACAACTTTATATAATAAAGAAAAAGATGTAAGACAAAATGTACACAAGGACCCCCTTCTCTTAATAAACGATTCTGCAACTTTCTATGAGTGTTGTAGTCAGGGTTTTCCAGGGAAAAGATTCAATACAGGAAACAATGTATAGGATTACTTTATAATATTCACCCAAAGAGTCAAATATAAAAGCACGTGGGAGATCTTCTACATGCTAAAGACTAAGGAATCCAGAGAGCCTGGATCCCACAGCAATGTCCTCCAAGTGTCCAGCTGGAGGTCTAGAGCCCATGACCATGTCTTCTGAAAGTCTGTATCAAGGATCTGCCCAAAAGTCAGTGGTGGAAGCTAGAAAGACTGTGACAGTGAGATGAAGGATCTGTGTCAGCAGGCTGGGAGATTGTCTCTGGAGGCAGGAAGGCAATGCTCAAGATAAAGACCAGAGCTTCCACAAAGAGAACGGTAGCCATCCGCAGTGACAGCAAGGGCCTCAGATCCTCTGATGATGAGAACAACTAAGTTCCTATCAAGAAAACCAGTGCCACAAGCTTGTCCAGGAGCATCAACAACACATCACCTTCCCCTCCAATTCTTTTTTTATGCTGTTGGCAAAATCCTTAGCTGGGTCACTCACACCCAGCACCATGCTGATTCAGTTCAGCTGGGTGTTACAAGTTGACCATTAGTTAATCCATCACATAAGCATCATATTTAAAGGTGAAAAGTTTCCTATTAAGAAAAGGAAAAAGACAAAAATGTCTGTTACTAAAGCACCCTCTAGAGAGTAAATGAAAGTTACTGCTGGAATATTACAGCAAGAAAAAAATATATATACAATTTAAAGACACAAATAAATCATCAAAGATTTTATACCCACACACCTTGCAAATTAAAGTGTATGAAAATTTTCTGTAATCAATATGTTATTTGTGAAATGAGGCATACAATACAGAGAGTTTATTTCTAAACAATTCATGATTATTCAGACAAATAACAATCTGTCCATCTCTACATATTTTTATTATACTTTTGAAATATTTCAAATGAGTAGGAACTAAGTAGAAAATGCAGGATACATGTAAGACCTTTATGAAAACAAACAAAATATAACTAACAGAAATTTTAAGACTGAAGCAGAGGATTACAACATATTCATGTTTCAAAACATGTGTCATATTTTGACACACAATTATATAATCAATGAACTCTCAA
This sequence comes from Dolichotis patagonum, assembly GCA_004027295.1. NCBI lineage: Eukaryota > Metazoa > Chordata > Mammalia > Rodentia > Caviidae > Dolichotis > Dolichotis patagonum. Next base: position 167,918 of record PVJX010001098.1, on the reverse strand, counting down.
TCACAGCTTCATAAATTGTTCTAAAATTGATATATAAGAATTCAGAATAACCAAGGATCATTGAAAGTATTGTATTTATTCAAGTTGACCTCAAGACTTATTATGAAGTTGTAGTAATTATAACATTGTACTGAAAACTAGAAAATAACCCAGCAATATAGAAACAGAGATCTCATACACAAATTTAAGAGTTGCTTCTCTTCCTTTTGGCTAAGATCAAGTAGTATGTAAGGATGCATATTTAGGATATAAAATCAACATGAGGGTGCACAACTGTGAGGAACAATAGCTTTTTAATTCATGATGTGGAGCAGTTGGAAATCCATGAAGGAGAAAAAACCTTAACTGCAAATATCAATGAGGGGAAAATTATAGATCTAATTGTGATTTTAAAATAGTACGGTACTTATACACAATGGAGCTCTATTCTGCCATAAAGGATAAACTTGTGTCATTTGTAGACAAATATATGTACCTTCAGACCATAATATGAAGTGAAATAAATCAGACACACGAGCTTAAGTATTGCATGGTTTCTCTTATATGAGAAACACAAAATACAAATAAAGAGAAAATAAAATATAGATAATAGGAAGTAGGGAGAGAGTATTCTCAGAGGGGAAGAGGATCAAGAGATGGAGGGAAGAGGCAAGTAGGGGAGAGAAAGGGAGTGAAAACAAGGAACTAAGATGGGATGCATATATATGTGGGCTCCACACAGGAAATGTAAACATTATGTTCCACAAATGTGTACTATAAAGAGGGGAAAATTAATATAGCTCATAAAACCTGCTATATGTGTGTGTATGTGTATATATATATTTTTTTAATTTTTTTTTTAAAGAAAGAGTCAACTCCATGCAAAGTGAGCAAAGTATTTAGACAGCCCTGGGAAGCTGAGGTCAGGCCTGATGAAATGTCTCTTCCGGCCGTGTTGGACACGGGAGCTTGTGATACATTCCCAGATGCGCACTTTGTGATGTAATCCATCTACGCCAAAACTGCACAATTTTCTCATGCAGTGTTTCGCATATTTATTATTATTTAATTCATACACTCATCGAAAATGTCTTAAACTTATTTAGACCCCAGTGAGAAAAGTATTATTGAAGTGGTTATTGAACTTGGAGAACAGAACCAGAATTATTGGAAAATGTCAGTCATCCCAGAGAAGACATGAGGATTTGAAAGAGGCAGTAGAAACAGACAGGAAGCAAACTGCTTTAGAGATATTTAAGTAGGTAGTTATAAACATAGCTTAATGACTAATGCGGTCAGTCAGGAAAGACAGAGGAAATAGCATACTTGTACTGTCTCATAGGTCTGCAAAATAATTACTTACTTGTTGGAAATATTAATGGACAGATTATACTTCTGTCTTAGTAAAACTACAGAGAAAAAAGAAATGCATCCACAAACTAGATATAGATAGATGGTTATCGATATAGATATAGATATTTCCTACATCTTATTTGCAAACTATTGAAATTGGACTTAGAGGTAAAGACTGAGGCTAGAATACCTAATCCAGAAGAACCATGTAGCCTTGAGCCCAATGTGCGAAAGGAATGGTCCTGTTATTGTAGAAATGCACTCCCAACTCAGTTTACAACATGGGTCTTATCAATAGTCAAGTTCCTTTACAGTACAAATAAAAAGGGAACACAAAAGAGAGTAAAAATGATTCTTCTGGGAAGCAATCAAGTTTAATTAACTCTTTATAAGTGGTATAATAATTGGCAGTATTTAAATTGCTGACAGCCTCGCTTTCTCACTTCTTTTTCTCTCTTTTTCCTCCTTTGCTTCTTTTAAGGGAAGATCAAAGCCTTTACAGTTGAGTGAATGCTAATGGTGCACACATTTATTTGAAATCCTTGAAAATCGGCACATAAGATTTTTTTTTATTCCCAAATGCCTGCCCGTAAGTGTATTTGACACTATTAGCAGGAATTATTTCAGCCCCCCCCCAGCCCCATCTTTTTAAAAAGAAAACAAGTCTACTTTAGCATTTTGGAAATGTTGTTTAAAATAAGAGTTGCATAACGCTTTTTGATCCTCAGCAGAACAGGCACTTTGAACCACAGATTGCACTGGAGTTAATGAGTCTCCTCCTCATGAATATGTACTCCCCCACGTGTGTGTTGCATGAGGAGGGGCTGAACGCACCCCACAAGCTTGGGAAAATGACTCAGTCCTCTTGTTGGTATATATATAGTTATGACAGGTGGGAGGTGTTGTTGGGATCTGCAAAGAAAGAATGCAATATTTTCAGTTGCACAAAAACTGTTCCCAGATACTTACATGAACAAAATGCTTTTCAACTCTTCTTGAAATAATAAGATTTATCCATAGAAGCCTTGAATGCCTGGCCCAAGTTCTTTTAGGAAATAGAAACTGATAGATACTCTCATTAGTAAAGGGGCGTTAGAGGAATTAATTGTGAAAGCATTGGTCAAAACTTACGATGTTGAAGCCTTGGGCTTCACTACATTATAGAGGGATGTTTAGTGTTGCCAAGCATCATGCCTAAGCCAGCTTTCGAGGAGTGCTAGTAGCATTCTTCAACATTTTGCCTGAGATACCAAAATCTTATTATCTGTTATTCTTATTAGCTTTTCTGAAGAAGAGAAGGCAGTAAAGGAAATTAAACAAAGATGTGATATCTACAGGACTCAGTGACTTACTGTAGATGTATTGTTTTTCTGGTAACATCTCATATTATGTCTAAGCGTAAATGATGGCTGTATTGTACCAAATGACCCTTTACTAATTAGGAAATAGACAACCAAAAGTTAATAAGGCCAATCCTAACAGTCTTGTGGTCTAAGAACTAAAGAAAATATCTGGCCATAGCCCCATCTAAAAAGATATACCTCACAACACGTAATCTATACAACTGAGTAGTAAAAAGGAAACATTTCAACTAAGGCACCAAAACACTAAACCTTAACTCACTCTATAGTCCAAAATAAGTATGAAGAACTCTTAAGAAGAATGTGCAAAGGGAAGGGGCCAACTCTCTGTGGTCTTAACATCTGGGTCATTATGCTGTTTCAGACTTTAACGGAAGATAAAATCAAGGAGGTAGGAGTGTTGGGAATTTGGAGGGTTTTTTTTCTATTTCACACATTTTTACTGGTGCATATTGTTTATACAGATTAATGGTTTTCATTTTATCATTTTTTACATACACATAACACGTGTACTTTCATCCCATCACTCGCTTTCTTATTTTCATCATTTTTAGGGTTTTAACATATATAATATATTTTTATCATATCCATTTACCCTATAGCCAGCCATATTTCCCTTCTTTACTCCCCAATGTTTCCTTTCTGCAATCCAATGGTAGTCTTCTTTCTCTATTCTTGTCATTGTTTTTAGATTCTCCATCCTCCATACTGGTTTTTATTGTGAGTGTACTAATTTGCCTTCCTATCAGCGGTTTAGAAGGGCACCTTGACCCATACACCCTCACCAGTATTTATCAGGTTTCTTGTATTCTTGATGATAGCCATTTTGACAGAGGTGACATGAAATGTCAACGTAGCTTTGATACACATGACCCTAATGATTCAAGATGTTGAAAAGCTTTCATATGCTTGTTTTCAGTAAGCCTACTGTGCATCTTAGAAATCAAACTACCATAAACATGCAAAACAAGATAGTAGATATCAGGAGATTGTTCTTTGAACAAACTGCAGAATCTTTACCATTATTTAATGCTAGATATGTAAACAAAATAAAAGTACATTAGTAAATGTAACTAGGGGGATTAAAGTCACCAAATGGTATTTTATTAGCTGAGAGCATCCAGGAAAATATTTTGATTACATTCACCAAAAAAGCAAGAATTATACACATATAGAATGCCCATGTGGGGACAATTAATAGAGAAATACATAATCCTGATTATATCCAAGGAATTCCACTAGTGTGATATACTGGTTATACTATGCTTCAAGTTTCAAAAAATGCTTTATGATTAAATTTGCAGAAGAATCAATTTGTTCAAATGTCCTTCTTGGCTATACTGTAGCAAAACTAAATCTAATTCAAGGATTTAAACAGGAGTGTCTTGTCCTTGTTCCTATTCTTGTTGAATAATATTTGTTATTTAATATATGAATGTCTTTATGGGTCTCTTTAGATCTCTATGGTAACAAAGAAGTATTTTGGCAGTGAATATAATGACTCTGATGATTGAAAGTGTGATAAGAATTATTATTTTTTAAAAAGTCCAGGCACCATGCCAATGTTTTAGAAATGCATCCTTCTCTAAGGCTATGGTTCAATTTAACTATGAAAGTTTAATAAAGAAGAGTTTCCTCAGTGGGTAATGCAACTTTGTAATGCAAACAATTCTGGAGCATTTTGTACTATTTTGGCAAAGATTTGATGTCAATGAGTTTATTTTTTAAGCTTAGATTAAGAACTGAGTAATAAAAATTATAATAACCAAATTTTATTAAGTACTAATGTGTCAATCTCTGAACTGTACTCTGCGTGTGGATTATCTCATTTAGTCCTTAAAATCATGACCATTATCACCATTGTTATTCAACTGAGGAAACAAAGGTGTAAAAACTTACTCAAATTTCACTGAGTCACACAAAATTGAAGTTTTATTTAGTATGACTGTAGACCTCATGTTTTTAAAACATTTTGCCTTACCATCCTCTTCATTTGTACAGTGTGGTCTGTCTGAACTATCCAGTAATTCTAGCAACACTAACATATCCCTGTGGTGTATACATATATTTCTAAAAGTCTTATTGTATTCTGTGGATGTAATATAATTCTTCCCTACAAGAAATTTTATAATAACTTCTTTTTATAAGCTTTGCCAGAGTAAAAGTGGCTTTCTCAAACACCTGACTCTTAAACAGTACATTCATTGGTCATATTCTGTGTAGGAGGATCACATCCCAGCTTTTTCTGTCTTAGAGTTATGGGCATTTTCACATTTGGAGTACATAATGATTGCATTCATTGTAGGAAGTCAGTATATGTATATAGCATATCTCAATTCCTTTTCTTCCCTTTCTCATCCCCTTCGCTATCTCTTGGTCTTCTTCTTATTTGCAAAAAGCTATGCTCCTGTATCCTTTTATCAATCTTTTATTTTTTGCTTTAAGTTAGATACACTTTAGATTGCTCATATAAGAGAAACCATGCAGCTACTTCTCTCCTCCTCCTCCTCCTCCTTCTTTCTTCCTTCCTTACCACCAGGAAAGAAGGCTCCATCTGACCTCAGTTTTCTGTATTCTGACTCTTGTCCTTTTTCCTCCATCCCCTCACCGTCTTCACCTCGGGAACTTTGAGAGCTGTGTGAGACTTGGTAATTGGTGCCCGAACAGGGACCAAGCAAATGAAGAAAAGCATCAGATAGCAGGTAAGAGGATACTTCTAGCTGTGTATACACAGAGAAAAGTAGTCTCCAGAGAAACTAAGACAAATCATGTGATATTTAAATTTGTGTTTGATCTATTTAACTTACAATTAAAGTCTCAATGTGCATCCATTTCCTACAGATGACTTAAATGTACCTGTCTTTATGGCAGAGAAGTAATCCATTGTGTATAAATACTGCATTTCTTTATGCATTCATCTATTGATAACTCACTTTCAACCTTTGTTTATTTTGAGTTCCTTTCTTTTCACTATTGCACAGTTGTTTATCCTCTTTCTGGCCTCTGTAGTTCAGTCAAGTAGGCCTGATATCTACATGCCAGAGTCCAGGCTTGGGCTGAATTTGCTGGACCCACCACATGGTTTCATGGAGTTTGTTTTTTATTCCTGTGAAACTAAAGCATGTATTTTGGTGCAGTGGAATCTTCTGCTGGCTGATTCAGTAATCTAATCTACAGCATGAACCTACCATTCCTTCTAGGTCTACTACCAACAAGTTTGGCACTTTTGCATAGACAAAAGTGAGTATTCCTCTGGGAGGAAAAATCTCTGCATCAGGATATAGTCTGAACAGATCACAGATAAGACTTAATTATCAGGTATGTATCCTTGCCTGTTAACATTTTTCATAAATATGTGCAGCACCCTTGATGCTTCTTAAACATCCTGGACACTAATGCCTCTAAGATCCTGGGGTTCCCGATGCTGTTGATTTTTAATTAACAACCTTTTTCAACAGTTGTAAATAGATCACCAAGGGGAAAATGTAAAACCAAACTGATTGATAGAAATATTTGTAAAAAATAAGTCAAATCTACTCCCTTCTAGCAAAGGTATTCTACTGACTCATTTATTATTTTTCAAGATTAATGTTTATAAACTTTGGCTATTGGAACTAGTTGAGTACCTGGCAAACTCTTAGTTCTCAAGACCTATCTTAGATCAAGTATATCAGCAACTCTGAGGGTAGACGACTATGTTTTTCAAATGCTTCAAGAGACTGCAATGGGCAACTGTGAAAATCATTGCAGATTTGAATAAATAATTTATCTGGGAAGTTTTTTAAAGGTAAAATTTAAATCTTCTCCCTTCTTTCACTTTACCATATGATAGTGTGAGTCAAATTATTTATAAAATAAAAGATCCATTTTTTTATTTCCCATTGCTTCACTAGAGAATTTGACTCGTCAATTATCATTCTTTGAAATCAAGCAGCTGCATCCACAGTTAATCAATTTGTCAGAGACATTGGAATTTTTTTCTAGAAAGTTCTTAGTGAGCAGCAACAGATAAATATTACCTGAATGTAAAAAAGAAGTTTTCTGCAACATGAATATTTCTGAGGGAATCATTGGGCCTACCATCTTCTCTTTTTTAAACTTTGCTTACAATAATTACCCCCAAAAAAGAAACAAAGTTTGGCACCAAATCAACAGTTTCCTTTGAAAACTTAATAATTCATAGACGATACATCTGCAGAAAGCATAATAGTACAAATAACACTGACATTACTAGGGCACAGTACTATCATAGTGTATCAGCAAACCACAGTTAACAGAACAAATATTTTTGGCTGTACAGAGGTAGCTCTCTAAACACAAATTAATCTCCTTAATGGATTTTCCTTACCTTCATGAAAAATACATTATGGGTTCTTAAGTCACACTCAACACATTGTTAGGGTTTTATATGATGTGGGGTTGGCACAAAGATGATTTTTCTTTCACACTGTGGGTAAAAAAATATAATGAGCTGGGTGGTTTGGAGCCAGACTATTTAATCATTAGGTAAGACTGGTTACCCCGAGAAGCTGCATTATTCTTAAGCTCCTATTAAATTTTGTTGTGAAGGAAAAATAAATTGAATAAAAGGGTATAACATTTATGAAATTTTCAAAGTATCAAAAGGTGGTCTCAATTGGCCTCTTTATGATTTGCTCTGATCTTTCTTAAAAGGTTGGTAGAGGAGAATTGTCATGATACAACTGGAATTGCTTTTGTTCATGCCCAGTCTTCTTCTGAAAATAACACATCACACTGTGAAAATGACTTGACCTGGAAATCACTAATAGTCTGTGGTCAGAAAGTTATAGCACATTTCCAGCATTACTTGTACAATTATATCTGAGCATTATTACTTATGAAATTCCTTCCAGAAATCAATGTTATACACAGATGGGCACTAAGATTGCCCACACTGACCAGCTCAGGAGTGGTCAGTAGCTAAGTCAGCACTGTCTCAGATACCTTAATATGGATTAAGGATCTGGAGCTGCTGTACTGCTTGGGCATTAACCAAACACTAAAACAGGTCTGAGAGTTTGTTAAGAACATATAGGGAGCAGATTTATGAAGCTTATGAAACTGCCTATAGCTTTATAGTAGACTCTACCTTAGCTTTTCCTTCAATTTTCTCAGTTTAAATTGTGTAAAACTGTTCTAAACCACTGAATATTCATTTTCTTTTAAGCAGAGGTCAACAATCAACATTCAGATGGTTCAAATTAGACAACATAGATCAAAGCCAAACCTCTGCCCCAGAAGCAAACACAATTTCTCCTGTGAGAAATCACCTGGCAGCAGAACTACAAGGTGAACAAAATGAATTGTTACAGCTGTGGAGGCGTCCCCTGCTCTTTGAGATGACGGGAGCCAGACCAACTCGGCAGTAGGATCTTTCAGTAAATATTAGTACTACCTAGCAATGGTGTTTCTTGGTAGTTGGAATCAGGATAATGGAAACCATGATAAACCTGGAAGGGATTCAGTGGATCCTCAAAGCTTAGGTGAAATGTTTCCACATGCATTACAGGGCCTATAACCTACATGGTAACTGTTTCATTACAGAACCAAGCCATAAATAAATACATTAAAAAATAAAATAAAATAAAATAAAATAAAATAAAATAAAATAAAATAAAAGAGGCATTCAATTAGGTGAAAGAATTGGAACAATCCTATTAAAATTAAAGAGATAATGTAAATCATAGCAGAGAACTGCCATGACTATTGTGTTTTAGAGTAATTGTTTTAGTTGCATAAAATTAGAATAGCTTCTTCTTTTTTTGTTTCTCAATTAACAGTCTGCTAGAACTTGTGAATTTTTGACAGTTTATAATGAATTCTAAACACATGAAAAAGCTAATGCTAACTATGGTGTTTATTTCTCAAGTTTCACAATTGATAAGTTTCCTATTGTGGTTGCTAGCAGTAAATGTTCTTTTTCAGAGTAAACTTATTAAAATAATGTGTTTTCTCTCACAAACATCAGCCTCATTGTTACTTATGTAATTTTCCAAACACTTGCAATTGAATATATGAGCATATAGAGTATATAAAATGTCCATTCACAGAACAGCTGATGTGAATTAGGCCATATAAATTTCTTGCTTAAATTTAAGACAAATGAAAACTTCAAGGAGTCTTCATTGTATTCCTAAAATTCTAATCTTTTATACAAGGCCTCGCACACCTCAGAGGAACTTATGTTTGCCTCACTCATCAACTTCTGCTTGTGCCTCTTTAAGTCTTGTCCATTCTTTAAGTCTTAGTTCATCAGCCCCTCCGATAGGCTCAGTAATGTCCCCCAGGATGTTCACATTCTATGTCCTACAACCTGTGAGTATATTATCTTACATGGGAAAGGGACTTTGCAAATGTGATTAAGGGGCTTGAGATAGGAAATCATTCTGATAATCCCGTTGGGTCCAATATAATCACATATATCTTCTAAGAGAAAGGCAGGAGGATGAGAGTCAGAGAGAAAAAATGTAAAGATGGAGAGGCAGGAATCAGAGAAGAGAGAAGGTGCTACGCTGTTGGTTTTGATGATGGAGAGAGCCTCTGCTTCAGGATAACGGGTGGTCTCTAGATGCTGAACAGTGTAGGAACGCGATTCTCCCAGCAAGTGAAGGCCTGCTGACAACTTGATTTTAGCTCAGGGAAACTGGCTTTGAACTTCTGACTTCTGATAGTAGAAACCAATAAACTTGTATTGTTTCAAGTCTCTAAATTCATGTTAGCATAGTGTAGCATTAATGGAAAACCTTATGCAGACAAGCACTCTTTTTCTTTCTCTACTATGCTATGACTCAGAAATTTGCAGTCTCCAGGCTCTGGGTAAAGTAACCCTTGTCTCTAACTCTTGTTTACCATTGTTGCCTGGAAAAATTAGGCACTGAATAAATATTCAATGAATAAGTGAATGAGTGATTTAGAACCTGGGAAGGTAAATATATTTGCTTGGGAATGTTTTTGAGTGTGATTTTTCTCATTTCACATAGGTTAATTTTTAAAAAGTATAACCAAGAAATTAATAAGTGCTCAGAGAATATGATTCTTGAAAGGTTTTTCAATGTTATTCTCCTTGTTTTGTTTCCATAGGGACTGCCCTTTACTGAATGCTTAATAAAAGGGAGTAATGAAAACAATGGTATGTGACCCATTCACCAAACTTCAAAGGTACTAATTAAGTGATTAATCATTAGAAACACAAGCAACATACTCATGCATCCTTCCACATAGGATTGTAGCACCTGTTGAGCTCTCAGAGAATATGAGCAGCCAGTATACCATTGGCTAAACCCTTACTGAGGGAGAGTCGTACAGTCATGGATTATGGAAAGCAGTCAAGTTGATCTGGTTGGATTTATAGCCATCTGATAATCTGGAGGCATGTACTTTCTAACTATTTCTGGATCACTCAATGAGACTGAATATAGCTGATCAGATAACTTTCTATTATGGTTCAGTGAGTTGCACTAAAAAGCTATATTGATTTGTTTATTAATTTTCTTTTTGAAAATTCTTTGTAGAGGTGTCATTGACATATACTATTATAAGGAGATGAATTTGTAAACCATATTCAACATACCATACTTAGCACACATAAATAAGAGCACCATATAGGAATGTATATAATGTTCTTTTCTACACACTACATTAAGGAAAACCATGTTTCTGGATATTACAAATTGCTCAATTAAAGTTATATTATTTTCATTTGTATTCAGTTGTTAAACTAGAATTTTAAAGATTTACTTTGTTACTTTAAAATGTAAACTACATTGGTTCAAAGATAAGATTTAATATTTGACCATATTTTGGATGATTTATAAATATAGTGGGTGTGTATGCATATGGCAGGCTTAAAGAAATAAATTTCTTTCTTTCAAAGTAATATATCAAATATTTTCTCCTTTAAATATATTATGTTAATTACAGGTTTTACAAAAAAAGTTTTCCTTACATCTCTATTTAAACTATTTTCTTGTTAAGTGACACTAATGCATATGAATGATCTAATTTAGGATTAATTTTTGCCAGGTGTTTATGGAAACTGTCACTTAATCATTATAAAGCTCCAGAATGTTTACTTGATTTAGCCTTATGAAGACAATATTTTTATAAAAATTCCATATGTAAAACCAGTTAATAAAACTTCTTCAGCTGTAGTCAACTAAGGGATAATGATAATTAATACTGTCCTTTTTTCTCTGATCTAACACAAGGCCTTATGTGTGCCCTGTAAATGCTTTATCACTATGCCACACCCTCAGCCCATTTATTGACTTTTTCTTACTAGAAGCCAAACAAAACACAATGACAAAACATTTAAATTCAGACTTTTCTACCCGGGCAGCAAAACAATAAAGGATCTTGAGCAAGAGTTTTCTTTGAATAGTTTAATGAGAGTTACAGGAACACAGAGTGTTTTACTACTAAAGAAAAAAAATACTCATCCCAAAAAGTTATAATGGAAAAATTTGTGCTGAACATTCAAGACTAGGTATGGGGATCCCGTGAGACACAGAGCACTTAATGGATTTTCAGTTCTGTTCTGAAATTTTTCTTTGCTCTGTCAGTGTTGTGCAAAATGTCAGGTTTTCTTCAACTCTGTCTTTTGGAAAAACTGAATCTTTGTCAATTATTTAGAAACAGGTAAGACTATATCTCTTTATACTAAGGTTAGTTTAGTGGAAGATATTAAAATTCAAAGGTCAGCAAAGATCATACTGAATGGATAAGTATGCATTTTTAAGTCATCGTGTTGGCTACCAATATATCCAACTTCAGCAAACTTAAATTTTGTTGCAAACAAAATAAGCCACTAATTTAACCCTGAGCTTAAAGGGGAAAAATGCTGCACTGATATCAGGATTCAATTTTCTATTTGTTGAGACATTGTCATTCACACACGAAAAAAAATTTTTTTTCACCAACAGAAGTCCATTTCAAAAAAGTAGGAAGATCATTGTTATTCTGAAGTAACTGCTCTAAAATAGTTCAGCAAATTTAAATCGTATTCCACTGAAACCACAGTATCTGCTACCAGATTTTCGCTGCTTTTCTTCTTGTTCTGCCGCTGAGCGAGAATCACTGTGGAAATTTGTCTCATCTAAAGAAAGTTCTGTAATTTTAATTTCTTGATGATTGGAAAACTAAGCATTATGACAGTAAGGAGAGTAAGGAGAAATCTCAAATGTTCACAAGTGACTGTGAGTCTCTTGGTTTGTCAGAATAAATTATTTACTTCAGAAAACCAGTTTGTTCTGCTACAGTCTAAGTATACTTACTAAATTTAGAAGTAGCTTCCAACATTATTACTGCATATAAAACATAGGCACCTAATTACCCTCTGTTGAATATTTTAATATGCTCCCCTGTTATACAGATTTTAATGATAGAAAATAAATTAAACTTATATTACAGGAAGAAAGAGAATCTACAAACTGGTGCTTGTTAATTGTTGCCAAAGGAACAGTAACAACAACTCGTGGATTCAGCGAGGATATTAATAATTTAATCCACAGATGGCTATGAGCGCCACTGAAAAACTGTGGTTGAATTAATTCTCACTTGCTCTCATCTTTTGGGAGGTAAGCATAGAATTATGACTTTCTATGGTAATATATTTATACTGCTCCTTTACTAAGATACTTCAGTGAAACAAGGTGATGTAAGTAATAAAGAATAAAAAAGATGATATTGTAATGCTTACTTCACATAATGAGTCCATTTCAATTTCGTTTTAAGAACATGTTAGATTATTAAACTTGAAATCCAGGACTGCTCAAATGTTTGTTTCATTAGTTTATCAGTATGAGTCAGTTTCCAGTAGGCTGTGTGATAATACCAAATCACCCTTCATCTCAGGAACTCACACTAGGAAGATTTATTTCTCTTCTGCAGTTATTCTTATTTCTGCCCTTTATATTTTTGTTCCATGTCTTCGTCATTCATTCAGGAGGAAGGAGAAGCCTCTTTTTTTATTAGTAACATTTTTTATTAATAACATTTTTTTATTAGTAACATTTCCAGTACATAATAATTACATCTCCCACGGGAATGGGTGCACAAACACGAAGTCTCTTTCTTGTGTGAACCCTTCTCATAGCAGAAGCAGACAGTGAGCCTGGAGATTGCTCTCTCCAACTTTGTTCAGAGTCTGGCTGCTCATGTTCACGTGGTCAACCTTTATGTCAATGTGCTGAAAAGTTATGGTTCCCTGGTTATAGTCCCTTAAAGAAGGCATAACAATATTTTTTATGGCAATCCCCTGAGTATATTTTTAAAATCAACTTCTAAAACTTTCCGTGTTCCTAAAACTTAAGGGTGTAAAACTTTCAGAAAGATTCTGGATACACACATCAAAAACATGATGAAATATTACAACTGACTATAAAAACATGCTGCTGTATATTTTCATGTGTCTGATATAGACTAAAAATTGTAACAACCTTATATTATTACTCAAATATCTCCTATTAAATCTATGTAAAAATAGCTGTTTCAATAGACTATTAGCATGCCTTGAGGCTGGTTTGAGACATTGGCTGTGTTGAATATAATGAAAATCAGTTCCCTTGGTGTTCTTGGTTTCCTCAGTAACACAGATGAAATACACAAACAGATTGATGTATCATTAAAAGAACCAATAGTTTTGGAAATATGGAAAATGATATGTTCTACCAGAAATGAAGTAGTAATTAAGAAATCTTTTAATAAAACTCACTTTAATTTGAGTAGTCTTCTTTGGTATTATTTGAAAAACATTTTATTATTTACTAAATAACAAGTGATGTCTGTGAAGATAGATATTGTTCTAAGTCTTAGGCCACCAGTCTAGCCTACAGATGTACCATACAAAGCAACTAAATCCAGGGAACAAAGCTCTAAGGCTAGGAAGTGGAGCTGACAAGTAGCTATCACTGAAGTCAGAATTTAGTTCAAAGAGCCCCCTCCCCATGCCTGAGAAAGACGTTTTTTGAGACTTTCAATTCATTAAAAGAACAATTATATTATTTTGAGATATTATGTCATATTGATATAATATCATATATCATATATGAGATTAGTTGATATTATATCATATATAAGAATGTTATTTTAATGTCTCAAAAAATTGGTCTACATACAATATCCTATCTGGAAACACTAGACCTTAATTATCTATATTCCTCAGTCAGAAATAAAAAGAAAAAATTATGATTATTATAATTTTAAAATAGATTCTCCATCTCTTTTTATATTTAGGGGCTACATATCATGTATCCTGAATAAAAGAAATCATTAGGTTTTATATCATATGTTTTCTATACCAGCCTTTTGTCTTCACTGTGAACTAGGGAAGTATGTATATAACTTTGAGAAACTTCTGAATTGACTTAAATTATTTCTAATTTGATTAAACTATCTTTTAAGCTTAATAAATGTTTTATCCAGTCCTCAGAAATAGAAGAATCTGTAAATGCAATAATAGTCTTAAAAATAAAGTGCCTAAGTGATAATCATAACTGTATTTGTGTTTTGCTTTACTGTTTCTGTATATTTATACATATGCTATATAATTTAGTGTCCCAATTCCAGGTATTCAGAAAACTCAAATTTATTGTAACAGGGAGGCAAATTTTTAGAGGAAAGAATCATAAGCCAACAATTCGCTCCACACCCTCAGCCCTGTAAAGTTGTATGGAGTCCACAAGCCATTCAACAGATATCAAAGGACCAACCCTCCAACCTCCCCACCCACACAAACCCACACTCAAGAATGTCAGGGAGATCCTGTGTGTCACTTTTTATTAATGCCTTTTATAAATTGTGTTTGATTTTGAACCAAGTGTTCTCTCTCTCTTTTTTTTTTAATTCTACGTTGGTGGGCTTTTAGGTATAGTTGTAATTATTGTGAAATGTCAACTGAATATTCTGAGAAAGAAAAGAGGGCAAAAGAACTGAGCACAGAAATGACAAATGTAACAAAACAAGGGACAGGAAACTGAAAATTCCATACAATATTTTAAAATTGATGGTAGATATGTACTGGTTTGTGTTTAGAAGTCTCAGCTTCCACTGATGTTAGTATAAGATAACTTCTTAAATTAGCAGATATGGTGCTCTATGATAAGTGATCCTCTTTTGAGTTATCCTGTTATCCACAATAAAAATTGATGAGCAATAATAATTACTATACACATGATTCCCATTTGCAATGGGAATGATTTTCTCAGAGACTGTATGATAATTTATATCTAAACCCTTTTAAACAATATTTTAATAGGTTCCTGGTTCTAAAAGAAACATTTCTTAATTCAGAATAAAAACAAGAGAGTTTCTTGTGACTACGATGATTTAATTATATGGCTCCATAACAGTAGATGAAAATGTGTTCATCGTGACAGTACTGCGTTCGCTATGTGTAGAGAGCAGATGACAGTGAGGTTTAGACAGCTGTCACATGAGGAGATGCAATGGGTTGGCTGCCAGCGGTGAAGGCGAGCATCAAACACTGGCTTAGCGGTGGTCTACAGAAAAATTAAAAGAGCTGACAAGACAGCCTGGTTTGAAGCAGGAAAGCCTTAGATCACCATTTTAGACTAAAGAATCCATAATGATGCTGAACGCATAGGACGTGTCCAAATGATGATAATGACAGTAATATGACAGGCTGGAGGACTAATGGCTTACAATTGCATATCAAAATGGCATCTTAAAATAAATTATGTAAGACAGTCATTTACTTATTTTGGAGCTACTATGTTGTTACATCTATAGCAATTAATAAGAAATTATTTATTCCAACAATTGAAAAATAACTAAATTACAAAAGCTAAATTGACAAAAACATGTAATTTAACACATGAGTTTTAGATTTCATGTCTCTTAGAAATTTTGTAACAGAAGCCAACTGTTGGACAATAATTTCTTATTGACATGGATGGCTTAATAGTGCTGTGGCTTGCACAAATTAAGTGCTTTATGAATATTCAATGAGTGCATGAAAGTGCTTGCAAAAATGATTTCTAGTGCTCCTTTTTATCAAAACACATAAATAACATTGATTCTTGTGTGTTGCAATTTTGGGAAGCATAACTTCACAAGTTTCTTTTAATAAACCTTAGATCTAACTTCTAAGAATTTAAAAAAAAAAAGCAACCAAAAGCAGGTGAAAATCAATGACCCGTTTTGTAAAGAATATTCAAGATGTACAGCATGGTAATGCTATTTCCTCTCATTCCTCATTTTGAGTTGCTTTTTTATTTGCTTGCCACAGTGTGACATCCTGGCTCCTTTCAGTTCCTGGAGCCCAGTGGCTTTTCCTCTGTGTCAGCTCCACGCATGCTTTTCGCTGTGTGTGTGATGTTCTTTCCAGGTATTCACCTGGAACATGCCTTCTTTTCAAAATCTCACCTCTACCCTTTGCTCTGTAGTGAGACTGTCCTTGAAATTTATATAAACAATTTCCTCCTTTTTCTTTCTTAGTGCCAAGTCTCAGAATCATATGACATAATTTTAGAACTAAGAGAACACATAATATATTACTAATGCATTCTCTATAAAATTTTTAAAGATTAGAATACTTTTGCAAGTCTCTATAGCATCAAATTATCAAGAATACTCAAGAAGATCCAATGAAAAAAGTAATGTTATGACTTTGTTTATATGTGCAGGAATGAGTCTGTATATAATTTCAAAGTTGTCACAGGATATCAATCTAATCTATTAAATTTATTGCTAGTTCCTCTTTTTTGTTAATTAATTTTTGTGTACAGATATTATCTTAGTGAAACCTGAAATTCATTATTTTTAATTGTTTCTGAAATTTCTTCTAAAATCTCAGTTATCCCAAATATTGAGATATATCATGAAGCACATCATGAAATCCAAAATTTTAGAAATTTCTTAATGCTTACTATAGCAGAGAGCCAATTTTGTGCCCCAGACTTCTGGATCACTTCCTTTAGTATTCAGTATGTCGTCTTTGTTACACAGTGCTCTCAATCAATTATGAGTGCTTTACCTTATTGCTGAAAAATTTTATGTAATAAACAAAATAAAATTGAGGTGACTATATCCATAAAGTTTAACTTAAGTACTCTTAATAACACTACCAAAAAAGTACAGCAATGAATTATTTCTTACAAAGTACTTTCTTAGAATTCAGCAAGACACACACATTTAATGTGTTTTGTGACACTGTTAATATTATGCATGATTATCAGACTGAATTTTCCAATTATCTCCTGATGGTAAGGACATAAAATATCTTCACTAGCTGCTCCATGCAATATTTTTTACAATATGTAGAATTTGTATAAATGAACCTCTTAAAATATAATATGAAATTATGAAAAATATTTCAAAGGAAATGTGCAGTAGGACACACAATTATTTTATCTCATTTTAGTGGAATAATCAGGAAAATGTAAGTTTAGTAAAAGAAAAGTGAAAGGAAAAAAGTGAATCATTTGGTCAATTTTTTCATCAGAGAGTTAGTCTCTTTTTTCAGACTATATCCACAAACAGGTCCTAAAATAATCCAGATGAAGTCTAGAAAAATTAAAATGAAACATTAAGCATCATTGGAATTGGAAGGAAAATGGGAACTTTGAGGCAGCTAGACAGATGTCAGAGGTAATTAGTCTGTAATTTTAACTAATTTAAGTGTCAGCCTTATTTACCACAAAGTCAGCAAAAATGATCAGTCTGGGAAAAGTCACATGCTTTTTACTGAAGATGACAACAAATTCCATGACAAAGTATTAACATGAAACCAAATGAATCAGCTTTCAAATAAATACAAATAAGGCAAAACTGATAGTTAATTCATGGCAGTTGCTTTCAAATTTCAGGAACTATAACTAAGTCTTCCATAATTAGACAATACAAAAACTACTGAAAAAATGGTAGATTTCCTGAATTATTACATAAAAACAAAGATCACTAAGCACACTTTAAAAATGTCTTTTACAATGTAATATAACTACAAAATTTAGGAAATAATTGATTCTATTGATTATCCAGGACACTACTACACTACATCTGTATAAAACAAAATTTATTTGGAAATATTCCAGTAAATATTTGAAAAAATATTTTTGCAAATTGTGATGTTTGGAGAACCACTCAGGCTACTTTAAAGCTCAGGAACACCTGAGGATGTGACCCCCTTGTTGCACAGTGGGGTACAGTTATGTATTCATGACTTAGGGCAGGTAATCATGCCTGTGCTGGTTACAGTACTATGTAAGAATGTAAACATGAGATGACAACCTGTATGAGAATTATTCAATAAAGATACAGGCAGCTCTTGCTCTTGCTCTTGTGCCCTTGCCCTTTTGTGCTCTGTTGTGCTCCATGCTACCTGCTGTTGTTGCTGAAGTGTTGCACACATGTGCCCTTTAACCTTGGGGCTCCACCCATGAAAATCTCCCTTGGGGTCCCCAAGCAGGGTAACAGATGTATTGGGCAAAGGAAGAGACCAGTCACAAAAAACTGCAAACTTCTTGAAGGCAAGAGGTATCTTTTATTTATGTAGGTCTCTCTGCTACTTGGGACCCAGTAACTCTAGTGCTAACCACAATAAAAGTGGGCTGCATCACCAAGACCTTCTTATAACCTCATCTACAAGTCATAGTGATTTTCTAATTTGATACTCCAAAAACATCTATTCACAAGTAGCCATTAAATGCAGAATGGACAAAAAATGTTCTTTAATTTGACTAGAAAGCTGCTTATGAATTATAATTGGCATTGCTGCTTTAAAAATCTGCTGAGCATTTCTTGGACTTGTTCTATTCTTGATCTGAAGCTGCATAAATTAAGGAAAATTCAAATGAAAATATACTTTTGCTGTCTTTTCAGACTGACAGCACGAAACATTATCTTTCTTGGAATACTATCCAGTACTCACTGCCTACAAAACTTAAAGGAAAAAGACAAATTCTGGTTTAGATTTACTCTCACATCTATGGATCAGTCTGTGCAGCAGACTTTTTGTGCAGCAAGCTTTTTGAAGACTCGAGTAAGCAAAACATTTTTAAGACACGAATGCTTCCCTGTTAAATAGGAGTTGGTTGTCAATTCAAGTTTCTTGATGTTAGTTCTGCCAAAGCAAAAAATTCTGTCCTCTTTTTTTATTTTCTGTTTATCTAAAGCCCTTTCCAATGTTTTTCCATTTCCCATAAACAATGCATCTGATTTTCTGACTAGCATTATCCCAGAATCGATACCTATGTTATTCTTTCCTCAGACCTGTAACTGTAAAATAACGCATTTTTAAAATATGGTTATACAGTTCATTGTCTCAGTCAGAATGTTTTTCTAAAAAGACATTCCTCTAGAATGTTTTACTTTCTGACTTCAATATCAAGAAACAACAGTGGTTTTCATCAGCAATTTGGTCTGTGACTTGCAGATAGAATAAGGGAATGGTGACTTGAGAGAGAAGACTACTCTGGCATAATGGAATCTTATTTTGATCAACATCTGTACCACATGCAATATGGTTTCAATTTGAGTCAGGGAACTCAGTGACATTGCCAAGGAACTTTGTGCATTGTTGGTTATTTTACTTGGGCCAGAATGGTACATAGTTTATGATCCCAATTTTCTGCCAGAATACTATGGTGACTCATTTTGTACTTTGCAACCTTATTTGGGAGTTTGGCAAATAGATTTATAAACTAATAAATTTGGAAGTATTTAAGTAGGTCACCTGAAAATCATCTGCCTTTAAGTAGAGTGTTTTGAAATATTCTGTGGATCTTTCCATTTCTTCAAATGTGGAGACTGCCTCCCAAACATATCTGTCAATCTCTTTCACATATAGCACATACTGTAAGATTTGATGAGTGTCATTCATTCAACACGTTCCTGTACTAAGTGTAAACAGCCTTTAAGTTATCTACATTAATCTCAATAACAGAATTGTGTATGAGAAATGTCACACCATTATGGGTCCAACATATGCACATTGCATAGTACGTAAAAAGACATCCCCATGAGTTTTATGATTAATTCCAAAAATACGTCTACCTCATAATCCCATTTCAGTGCATTACTTGGATCTTTCTGAAATTGCAACATACTTTGAAAAATGTTTACTACTAATGCAAGTATGGAGTTAATTATGCTTACTATAAACAACAACAAAAATCTCATTAAAAGCTATTTTGGAAATCCTCAGTTACTTTGATTCAGGTTTAGATTTGTCATAATGTCTCAAAAATATCCTACTCATGATAACTCACACTCAGTGATATACATCTACTGCACATAGCTTAAAAAGTTTTCTGGATAAATAATTTATTTCTTTAAAAATGGAATTCAAGTTTTAAAATGAAAATTTCTACAATTTCTCCATCAGTAGGTATGTTACACTACGAATAAACACAAACCCTTGCTGTGCTATATCTTAATATGTTTCTATTACTATTCCTCCAGATTTGATAGCTCATAAAACACAGCACTAATCAATCATCATTAGCACATATATCAATCTCAATTATACAGGTCTCACTTTGTCTTCGGGATCTTAGACATCAATGTGGAATGAATCCATTCCTACCTTCTCAGGACTTACTTTCCATCTCAATATTTGTTTTAGCAGAATTGTGCTTCTGGATTTATCCTTGTCATTTACACTTAATACCTTCACCCACAGACATCCTGGAACATTGTTGGTAGAGTCTTTGCTGGTATGTTGACAGCAGTCATTGGGTCTCCTGCTGTGGTGGGTTAACTGATGGTCAACTTGTAACACTCAGGTGGACTGAATCAGTGTGATGCAGGGTGCAGATGGCTCAAATAAGGATTGTCAACAACAGAATTTAAAAAAAAAAAAAAACCAAAGGGAAAGATAGTGTGAAGTTGATCCTCCTAGAGAAGGTTTTCATGCTGGCTTTCTTTATATGAACTCAGCTGGTTTCATCATCAGAGGAGCTCTGATCTCACTCACTGAGGATGACTGCAGTTCAATTTGAGAAGCTCAGTGCATGGCTTCCTGGCTACAGTGCAGATCCTTCAGCCTGCTGGCACAATCGTTCATCCCTCTGGTGCAGACTTTGTAGTTTCCAACCGTGACCTTTGGGCTTTCCCAGTGCAGGTCCTTCATACAGACTTGCAGGAGACACTGTTGTGGGCTATAGGACTCCAGTCCTATCGTACTCATGGGGGACATTGCCAGGGGCTCTAGGTCTTCAGCTGGATTCATGCAGGACGTTGCTATGGGATCCAGGTCCTCAGCCGGATTCTTTAGGTCTCTATTGTGCGGACAGATTTCCCACATTCTTTTGCATTTGACTTTTTGGCCAATATTATAAAGTAATTCTATAAATTATGTATCCTGTGTTAAATCTTTTACCTGGAGAACCCTGACTACACCACCTGCTATTTCTCTAACACAGAATGCCCTCCTACTCCAGCTTCTCTACATCACTGCCTCTGCCTGCAGTGGTGTCACTCATGTCCATGGTTTAGTCACCTGCCCGACTCAGTTCTCTGCTCAGATGCCACATCCCCAAATGGACTTCCTAAGCAGCTTATCTACAACAGCACACACACTCTCCAGGCAGCCTGTTTTTTCCCTAATCTACTTTCGTTGCCTCCATAGCACTTGCCTTTCCTAGATATTGACCAGCATAATTAGCACTATATTTATCATGGGTTGTAATCTCCTCTACTAGAAAGCATGTTCCATCATGTTAGTTAATTTTTTTCTTCACTGTGTTGTGCCTGTGAGCATTAAGATTGCCTGTCATATAAATAAAGGGTATTCGTTCTTGTTTGTGATTCAGTTTAACCCAGAATGCTGAACGTCTTTGTAGTTGAATTTATTTTACTGTTAAATAATACAGTATTTCATAGTCTTTAGGATATATTTCTTTTTAAATATTATCATAGGTTCAGAGGTTATATTAAGAATGAATCATTGATTCTTATTTGTATGTACCAAATTTGCTAGAACCTAGTGCTTTTTCTTTATTATCAATAACTAAAAATACTGAATCTATATATAGCGATGATCTATTTGCTAAGTGTTTGGTCTGATTAACCACCATAGCTATTGGTTGGATAACCATATACATTGTTAATAATAGGAAATTCCATTCAACATATCTTTCAGGGACAGACACTAGATTAATCAGCTGTAATGTTTTCCTTCACATTGGAAAGCCTAACAATTTGCTAAAGTATATTTCATTTCTTGGCTTATTTTTCCGAAGGGAAAGTAAATCCAGTCATTTTGAAATGTTAGCTCTTTTAAGGCTGAATTTAGGAACAAAATAAAATGGCAAAAGAAAAATTGCATCGCTGAATTATCGATTCAACATTTTAAAACATTCTCACTTTTCACAGATTCATGTTACAATAATGTTAAATTCAAGTAAAATAAAGTGCATTTCATATGACAGTAATGATTTATTCTTAGATGGAATGTCTGGAAGTAATAAACTAACTAAGTGATGTATTTTATTTTCCCTTATGAATAAAATATCTATAAAGGACATAACTTTGAAGAATGTAAGCATTGTGTTTCTTATGAACTTTGTTGTAAGCATTTTGTTAACAGGTAATTGCTCCAGGTGCTTCTAATTCTACATTTGTTAGAATGATTTTACTTTATTTAATAAGATATCAATAAGTCATCTACTTTAGAAAATTCTAGAGACAGTCTCGAAAGCCACTGTAGTGTTCTCAGTAAGAACAGTAACATGGGCCCTTTGACTGAGTTCGCTTTCTATTCTTCCGGACTGGAAACATTTCTCTACGTATTTTCCGTTCTCACCTAAAAATAACATTACCTCCATACCAAAAACTCAGTGAGATCCAAGTGAGTAAGTGGCTATATTTAGGAAATCCGATAAACTTTTATAGAGATGAATTAAAATTCTAGGGTCATGATTTTATTTTATGCATGAATACGCAGGGCATTGTTAACCATTTGGTTGAGGGGATTGTTTCCCTATGAAATTACTGATAATAATCTCCTTTCTGAATGGTATGTGTTAATTCATTAATTCAATAAATTAAATGTCAATCTTTTTCAGACACCTTCCTTTCATACATTTCTGATTTGTTATGTTCAGCTATAAATACTGTACTTGCATTAGTGGAAAAGATTCCCAAAAGAAAAACAAACTAGAAATTTTTCTAAAAGAATGTCATTTTTTTTCCTAAAGTGAGATTGATTGATAAGGAGAATAGTAAGAATTCTATCTTACTAAAAAACTCTTTCAGAAAAAGAGTATGAACCTTTGTCATCATTAACCTTTGCCATCAAATCCTTTCCTTTCACCCTTAACTCTAATATGCTTATCATTTTAATTTCAACTCTTCTCAGTTATACAATTTATATCCTTGAGGACATTGCCATGGTTCAGGGCTCCACCAGGAAAAAAGTAGATTTTATTTAGTCAAAGTGATTAACAAATTGTTCCCATATCTGGTGCATAAACTAATAATACTGAAATTCATAGAAAAATATTAAAATATACTGGCTCATCACAGATAGTCACAAAAAGAGAAAAGTATTAATATAGTTTACTCAGTGTCTAAAGCATGAAAATCACATGATTTAGGATAAAACATTTTACTTCTTATTCTGAAACAAAAAATAATCTCAATTTATTAAATGACCAAATAAAAATATCTCAATATATTGGTGTCTGTTTTCAAGTACTTCATTCACCGAAAATTTTGTATGTTGAAAACTCTTCTCGTTGTGGTGTGGTCAGTATTAAAGGAGAGTATCCTGAACAAACATGAAATTTCAGGCAATTTTTTTTCATTCCAAAAGGTTCTGAAGTTGACAGGTGATTTTTAGAAGTCTTGTTCATTAAAACATACATGTTTATATATAAATGAATGCTGTTCTATACCACTCTTCAGGATTGTTTCACTGTTGGGGGCTACAAGGAAATAGAGGTTTGTCTCAGCCCAGACAGCATGTGAAATTTGTTGAAGCCATATGCAGCAGAATGATCAATAAATTAAGATAGGTACGTGTAGCAGAGCTTTGGCTGTCATTCCTCCAACCTACCTTTGGACTTACAAAAATCTGAGCTGGATCCTTAGAGAAAATCTGAGTCAGACATTTTTCCATAATTAGCTTTAATTCATTGCTACTTCTATAACTCTAAGCCTGGTCAAAAGCTGGCTTTCAGGGAATATATTCTACTGGGAACTTCCAAACGTTTCTTGCTAGAATGTTTAAACCAGGTTCATAACAACGTGAGACCCCCAAAGACCAAACTAGTCTAGACTCATTCTACTCCAGGGAAGTCTAGGAGATCTGACAACTAAGAATGCACTAAAGTGACCTTAAAATATCTCTTCTGGCAATTATCCAGTTATAATTTTTTTAAAAGAAGTGATTTTGCCCATATATACATAGTTCAACTTGCTCTACTAACTTACTCTATTAACAAGCAGAAACTATTCTCAATTAGGATTGCACAGAGCACAGAAAGATGAAGAATAATATTACACTGTAAATACAAAGTATTTTAAATAAATATTTAATTCTATTGTTGGCATTTACAAGTACAAAGCATACAGTATGTTACAAATATCAAAATGTGAAATATATGAACGTTACATAAGTAACAAATGTAAAAAAAGTATTTTCTTACTTTCCTCAAAGTAAGAAAACTATTCAGTATAGGAAAATATCAGTATCAAAAACACAGCTCAGGTGTAAAAAAAGGTTTTACAGGGTATTAAAAAAAAGACCTACAAAATAACAGAAACAAAGAAGTGCTGCAATTTGACTTTATATAAATTATAAAAAACTGGGTACTTGGAGTAAATGTTGAGTGGAAGAAAAGTCAGTCCAAACATAGGTTTTGCTTAGATCAATTCGTTAGAATGGTAAAAACATAGAATTTTCTTTTTCAATAAATAACTTTCCCAAGTGTCTCTTAGAAATGCTGTTGACAGCATCTTTCTGCAGTAGGAGGAGGAGAGCGCGCAGTGATTTTGTTCCTCATGGAAACCTGAGGAAAGTCAGGAGGACACAAACCATTTGCGAAAACATTTCAGAAGTTTTAACTAAATTTTTCAAGAAAGCATTAAAGTGCTGAACAAAAATGACGTAATTTTAGTACCCACTGTCATGTAACACTTAAGCTAATCACTCAGCCATTTATGAGCAACACTGAACATGGAATCTAAAATTCTGAAAAGTGTTAATGCTTAGTCTTTCGGTTGAGGATAGGAAGGCTTTTTTTCTACGCTTTACAAGGGTTGGTTAAACCGCGAGGATCTTGCAATGTAAAACATAATTATAATAATACAAATGGAAACAATACACAGAACCCCACAGTGAAAACACAAGTTCCTTTCTGCAATGGTAACAGTATTAATTTCAAAAATCACAAACCAAACACTGGTAAAGAAGCAAAACTTTCCAAAAGCTGCATGCCACATAACTAGTTACAAAGCACAATGCATGCAGGAAAGCAAATCCAACCAAGCATATTTAAATTAAAGAGTTGTTCTGAGTCTGTTTCAGCAGCATTGTGGTTATTATTTTTCACGTTTCTCTCCACCACCAGTCCATACTGGCCTGTGTTTCAAACGCAGTCCAACCACGTCAGCAACCTCACCACCAATGGCTTGAGCGCTTCTTGCTCCTCATGTCTGTGGAGCCAGTGCACACCTCACACGTACTGTTCCGCCTCCCCGTCCTTGGGGACTGGCTTAGCTGTCCCACCTTTGCCGTCTTCACTTGCTGCTGCTTTTTCTGGGAGGGACGCCAGGTCTTTGAAGACGTCTACATAATGGCCGAAGCCGGGACCCCAGTTCAAAAGGTTGTCCCAGTTGAAGTTCCCGGCCTGGGGCCCCAGCTTCAGCGGCAGCGTGGGCTCCGCGGGCCCCGCGCCTGAGGCCTGCGCGCTGGCCGGGCCGCCCTCGGCCCTGCGCCCGTGGTACCTGCGCGGCTTCAGTCTGGCCCCGTAGTTGTCCTCGTCGTCCGCGTCGGACTCATTGACCTGGGACAGCTTGGGCATCCTGGACGTGTACACCACGGGCTTCTCCCGGTCGTACTCCATCTCCGAGCAGGTGAAGGACTCGTGCGAGTCGCTGTCGGAGGAGGACTCGGGCGCCGGGATGCCGTCGGCGGGGTTGCGGGTGCGCGACAGCGGCCGGCGACAGTCCTCCTCGGAGGAGGACCTGCCGTGGTCCGCGCTGCAGATGCTGGGGTTCCTGGGCCGCGGGGTGTTGAGCCGCTCCACCTCCTCGATGGAGAGGCCCACGGGCGGGGACGCCTCCAGCGGCATCGGCCCGAGCGGCTGCTTCAGGCGGCTTCCGGGCCTGGAGCCGTGCGCCGCCGCCGCCGCCGCCGCCGCCGCCTGGGGGCTCTTGCTGCGCCGCCCCAGCCGCGCCGCGTAGCCGAACAGGCCGGGCTGGGCCGCGTCGGCCGCGTGCGCCGCCTCCAGGCCGCCGGCGTCCCGCACGGCGAGGTGCAGCTCCCGGGCCGGGCTGCTGCGGTAGAAGGTGGAGGGCTTGGAGAAGGGCCCGGGGCTGTGGCGGGACAGCGGGTTGGGCGTCGGGCAGGCCGAGTGGCCGAGCGAGCCGGTCCGCAGCCCCGGGCCGTAGGGCGCCTGGTAGGTCAGGCTGCTGGCGCCCAGGGGCATGGGCGACTGCCGCGCGAAGCCCAGCGGGCTGTGCCGCTGGATGGAGAACTTGGGCGTGTGGCTGCGGAACTGCTTGTAGTGCTGCACGATGTCGGCGTCCGAGGGCGCGATGCTGCTGGCGTTGTCGATGTCGTAGTGCTCGATCTCCTGCTCCGGGGACGCCAGCGGGGCGCTGGGGATGGTCTCCGGGTTGTGAGGGAGGTCCGTCTCGTCGTAGATAAGGTAGGGGTTTTCTCTCTCGATTATGTCCGGCTTCGGGTTGCCTTCGGGCTGCTTCCTCACGGTCATGTCATCCCCGTAGGGGGGGATGTTATCGGGGTCGTCGAAAGCGACATTCTCGCTGCCCTTTTTCTTCTTCTCCTTGGGTTTCTTCTCCTCCTTGGGATTCTTGGCCTTTCTTCCCCTGCACTGATTGCACAGAATCAGGCTCAGGACCAGGAGGGCCAGGACCGTGGCACAGCTGCCCACGATGGCAGGCACGGCCCACAGGGGCAGCGAGATCTCCTCCGGGCCCTGACTCAGCACGCAGACGTGCCCGCCAGGACTTCCGGCTTTGCACACCTTCCCCTGAGGACAGAGGACGCCGAGACAGGCCACCACCGTCTCACAGGTCCTGCCCGTGTGCGACTCGGGACAGCTACAGGTGAAGCCAGCGTGCAGGCCTGGCTCGCAGCTGCCTCCGTTCTGGCAAGGGTGGGAGGCACAGTCGCCGGGGGGCACGCACTTGTAGGCGTACCACTGATTGATGCACAGAAGGTCGCCCCAGCAGGGGTTGCTGGCACAGATGTTGGGGCCGCGACAGCCAATCTTCACAGAGGGATCCGTTTTGGAGATAGAGGCCAAGCTGTGCTTCCCGCTGAACGGTAGGCTTTCTCCCCCGTACAGCACTGATGCAATGCAGCCGTCGAAACCTGCGGGGAAGAAGGGGCAGGATGGTTTTAAAAATCAAAGGTTTAAACACCTCAGGGATCTGGTCACAAAGCTTCGCAGTCACCTCAGGAGACTTTAGAAACCACAAGCCCCAAGTCACCCTCCCACTGAGAGACAGAAAATCTGCAGCTACTGATATAATTTAACAAGATGTGTAAGATTTCTGTGACAAAAATGTGGAGCAGACAGCTTGGATCTCAAGATGAGGAATGACTCAAACAGATTTTCTTTGAGTCTTGCTTTCATTCATTTATTTGTTCTACTTTTATAGTGCATAAACCAAAATTTACATACATAGAAATCAAATGTACTGTTTTGAAAAGTATGAACAACAACCCAAAAGGTTGATACCTTCAATACAAGATCATGCATTGTCCAATGGATGTGACAGTCCTACCAAAGAGGTAAATAAACACAGGCTTTTAGGGAGCAGGAGAAAAATCTTAGCTGCATTACAACTGTTTGTGGTCACTGAAGTGTGAGTAGAGGGGATCACTGTAGTGTCAGCATCTCCTGAGGCAGAGATGGCAGGGATTAGAAAAAGGGGTTCCTTAAGGATGATGATGGTGAGTAATAAAGTTAAATACTTCATTAGATTTGGGTTCGAAACAGCTGTTAACACTCCTGAGTAACAGTAGACTACTCCACCCAAGTGACAATTCCATCCCTGATATGCTCTTTTTCCACAGGCTTTGGTGACAGCTCCTATTTTTGTTCCTATACTCTGGAGTTCTTTTGATTACTTTTGTCTCCTTTTTTGACTCCTTCTCCTCTAGACAAATGTAGAGTCGGTCAGGTCCGGCTCTGCGCTTTCTTTTTACTTTTCTTCCTCATGGTGATGGTCACATCCAGGCTCAGTCAATACTAAAAATCCTACTATATATTTCCAGCATAATTCTACTTCTGTGTTTCAGCCACCTGTCCGAAGGCCTCGCTCAAAAGTACTTCAGACTCAACCTTTTTCAAAACAAACTGTTGGTTTCAGAGATACCCTTTTGGATTCTGTTGCAGTTTCCTTTTGTGGCGGCACTAACTAGTCTTCTTTGAGTTTCAAGCCAGAAATCTCCATGGGTTTTACCAATATTACCAACAGTTTGAATACATTTTAGTTCCTAGAATACTATTTCTCAATATCTACTTATTTCTCCTCCTTGCCATCACATTAAGTGGAAACTTAAACAATGGACACTCTGCCCAGATTACTGATATGCCTTCCCAGATGATTTCTGCAAATCCACCTGGGTCCTGTAGTTACTTTCTGTATTGTGACCTGGAAGATCTTTGCTTCTGTGCATATCTAATCTTGATGGTACAGGCTTAATTTTTTAAAAACCTTCCATTGTTGCATAAGTGAGACGGAGACTAAAACATGCTTTAAAATACCCAGATTTTGTCTTCAACCTCACCTTTTGCCTGTGACTGTTAGTCACCAATGTGTTGTATTCTCCAACCTTTACTTAATCTACTTTGAAAACTTCCTTCCATATAAATTAATCTTTCTTACTTTTTCTTCCTCCCCCTCACCTTTGACATTTAAATGCACATGTAAATTTCCCAGGAAGGTTTCCCTTCTTCTTTCCTTTCAAAATCTCTTAAAAGTCTACATTCTTTCTTCACATCACTTATGACAGATTACTATTTGATGGTGGAAGGAATGGTTGATGTTTGTATCCTGTTTCATGGATACCAAGGGGAGAGTGGCTGTGAATGGATTACAGGAGTGGATGACTAAAGCAGTGCTTCATAGACAAGCAAAGTACAGGTACTTATCTGAGCACTGGGGCTGAATTATGATCTTAGTAAGACAGATAGATGAAAATGCCTGATAATTTATTACAAAAATTTTAAAGACAGTTATGAGAGTTTTAGAGTGTTCATAATATCTGAGTATCAGAAATGTAATTTCTACTGTAAAATCAAATGTATTTTAATAAATTGTGTTGTATACAAAATTCATGCTACATGGATTTTATTTGCTCACATCACAAAAATCACCTACTTTCTGAGTAGCAATTTTGTCCTTCTTTGTGACACAAAGCATTTACCTGTTTGAATATCTCGATGAGCTTGATTGGGTGGAAT
The DNA here is from genome assembly GCA_004027295.1 of Dolichotis patagonum. NCBI lineage: Eukaryota > Metazoa > Chordata > Mammalia > Rodentia > Caviidae > Dolichotis > Dolichotis patagonum. The sequence goes on along the minus strand of PVJX010001098.1, from coordinate 138,580 downwards.
TCCACCAAGGGATATGGTAAGCACATCAAGGCCACCAAAATCCTGAGTAGGGTGAGTGATGTCTCTGTTATATATCCTGTCAATGGACAGCACGGTGGCAGTTCCATTTTTCCCTATTAGGAAAGTATGCCAGTGACCATCTGCCACGTACACTTCAGGAATATTCCTCTCCACTTTCCCAGCAATCCCTGCATCTGACGTAAAGTGTACTTTGCCATTTTTGACCTGTAAAAGATGTTAAAAATAGTGTACAATCAAAGGGTGGTATGTTTCAATAATATTTAATGAAATTAAATCATAAATATTGACCAATCAGAAGCATTGTAATAGCTATGGAGTCTGGTGATATGGTACACTGCATATACTGTCCATATAAATTTGGGTAACCTACAGTTTCATGATTATTAGTTTTGACAGTTTTCAAGGTTCTTGTGTTTATGCTGTTACTTCACATGCATAGAATAATTTACCAGAACATAATTAAGATAATGATTGAATGAATAACTATATTAACCAAGTACTTTTTTTATAATTATATTACAATGGTTCTGGATGGTGTATTATAAATATTTATAAAAGGTCAAGTGCTAAAAAATGTTACAACCACTTCAAAATGAAAAATGAATGAGTACCTGTAAAAGAAGCATAGTTATAAAAATAAAGATCAAAAGAAATGTTTCTTGCTTCTCTTCTATTAAACACTAAAGGTTTAGGACAAAATGATGCCTGTTATTTATTTATATCATTTTTGATGTGGAAAACAAGGATGAAGAAAGGGGGAATTTTTCATGATGAGGTGTCTGGGCGAGTCTTTGCTTTGACTGTCTTTTCCATTTATCTAAGGGATATTTGGTTTCTTTCACTTCACCCAGTAGAACATTGAGTAACAAGATGCTCCTACTCCAGTTTCCAGCCACCAAGTTTCCAGTATTATGAGTAGACTACTTTAGAAATGAAATAATTTATGAGTCAAGATGTACTTTTTGGTTTCAGGAGCCTAATCCCATAGCAATTGCCAGATAAAGCTGGTGTTTTGGCAAAAGGAAGAAATGGCGCTGTGCCTCGAAAGATGGGAACGAAAAGATGGATCAGTTTGTTTTGCCACTCAGATCAAATATTCTGCATGCAACAAACACATCTGGTAGAACTAAAAATCAGTTCATTTGTACTTTGTGGAAAATATGCCTAACATATTTACATATGCTAGTCATATAGTAATATTTTATTAAAGCAATTTTTCCAGATCTCAATATATTTCAAAGTCTGGTAGGAAAAAAAAGATTCTAGTTAAATGACTATAAGGTTTTGTCAAATGAGTGACAACTGATGACATTAAATAAAATAGTAATTCCTTTTTAGTAACAGATCTCTTTTTGAAAAAGCGCATGGAAAAGGGCCTTTTCTCAGCTCTGGGTTTCTCTTTTACTTAATCACATCATGTCATCTTTTGATTCAATTAGTTTCTGATGAAAGAGCACTTGGGATATGACATGGAATTGGAGAGAGATGAGTAAGAATATAAATTCCAATTACAATACTCTGAAGACTTGTCTTTTTCCTAGCAAAACTCCATCTAACACTTATATCCTTGCTGAATTCTAAAACATCTTGCTCTTCTTTTTGCTTGGTTATTTATTCATGTAGTATTTTTTAAAATTTATTTTCAATTCTATGACATTTTGAAACCCTTTTCCAATTCTATATCTTCACTCATACAAACAAATTTGTATGAGAACTGATTTGCAATAGAAACAAAGCCCAACATCTGACTATTATTAAAGAATTTCATACATGAAACCACAGGATACACCATGTGTAGAGGTTTGCAAAATGCTTTAAATATAGTGGCAACAAAATTACCCACAAATATGCTTTCCTTTAAGATTTCTCCTGAAATATCCTTCATTCACCAAGCAGAACCTATGTAGAGAACGTATTCTGCTCTCTCTCCACACAGTTATCTCCTGATGCCCTGCTGTATCTTTTACCATAGGAACTCTCATTTACTCCGTGCTCTTCCTAACCTCACCTTTGTGTGTGTCTGTGTGTGCAGGTGCATGTGTTTTTGTACCTGTGTGAAGGAAAGAATCAGAACAGAAAATATTAAAAAAAAAAAAAAGAAAAGAAAAAGAAAAAGAAATGTTCAATAGACAAACCCCTGCCCAAAGAAACGGAAGAATGAAAAAACCAGATACCTTGGTAACTGGCAAGCTATGTGCTGAGTAATCCATCTGAACTAGCTTCCTAACTTTTATAAATACATTATACCCATCATCTACATAGTTTTCACTCTGAGAACTACTTTCTGTGTCTCTATTTAATTTAACTTACTAGCTGTTATTTTTTTCATCTATTCACTTTATATCTCAAGCCCCTTAATCTTTGAAAAGCTGCTTTTCAAAAATTTCAAAATCAAATGTGCATTTTGGTTTACAGTGGTCATTGTTATTAACATGCAGTTACTTTGCCTTCAGGAAAAAAAATTCTTTGGAAGTATTTACTACCGATGTCACAAAATCTTGAGAAGTTGCATGACGTAGTCCTGTTGGAAACTCAAAAATGCACGGTAAAAAAAAAAAAAAATGGATCTTGACATTCAGTGAACCACGTTGTATTTTGACTGAATTCCCTGACATAAAGAGTTAACACAGAGATAGTTCACGTGCCGTCTAAATGGCATGAGGACTTGGAAGCAGTGTAACAGACAATGTGCAGACCTCAATGGCTGAGTCTCTCAAACATACAAACATATTTCTGGTAGATAATGAAATTGTACTTCTTTCTGCATTTCTTTACTTTCTTTGCTTTTAATACACTTTTCAATGAATATAATAAATACAAAATTATAATATTACATTTTCTCTATTCTAATCCTACCAAATAACACATACATATAAGTGTTTAAAATAATTCTTGGGGAGAAATATTTTCCATTTCAAAGACATATTATCGTTTTCCTTTGCTTAAATCCAGGGGGAGAGCAATATAAATTTTTATGAAACAAAATATATTCTTGAAAACTATTTCTGTGTTGGCCTACCTGCCAACTCTACTCTAAACCAATACGAAAGTGTGTTGAAACTACTGAATTCCCATCTCTTACTCAGGCTAATGCCTGGGGAGTAGTTGAGATATGTAGTACTGGAATAGTGTCCAGCACTGTTCAGAACGCTAATGATTTGTAGAGAAAAGGACAGAAATTACGGGAGAAGTGTTTAAACCATGGCACAGCCGGCAGTCTAATCAAAGGATGTCACTATTAGCTTTTCTCTTACCTTCACAGTAGTGTAATTGCTGCTTTCTTGGATATGGATTAAAATGCCATTCTCACTTCTTGTCCTGAACTTTACTTCCAGGGTGTTCACACCGAAAGGCTCCAGCACGGCCCCTCCTTTGCTCTGTCTTAACAAATACTCCCGCTTCTCATTCTGACTCATGTGATAGTCTAGACGTCCTTTGCCTTCTAATGACAGAGCAGTGTCAGGTGTAATAGCTAAAAGTAAATGAAGAAAGGGAAACATAAGAGCATACACTATGAACTCCTCAGGGCGTTTTCAAGAGTTACAAAATTCTCGTCATTAAAGAGGTGAAGGAAAATATTAAGATTTTGGAATTTGTATCCCTCAACTCTACTCTGGCAACAAATTTTTCTATTTTAGAATTAATATATGAATTTATTTCAAACATAAATGCTTAAATCCATATGTTTTCAAACATAAATGCTTAAATCCATTTCAGAACCATGAAATATAAAACATTTATGACAGTTATTAATCACTTGGGAAACATCCACATAAATATTTGTCACATGATATAAATTATGATTATTTGAAGACATAGCTACTTGTTGAGAATAAGCACTTGAAAAGTTTGATTTTAATCAGTTTTACTGTATTTACAAAATTCACTAATGACTATATTTTCATAGTTAATGACTTCTGATAATTAGTTTTTGGTGTTCTTAGTTTTTGATATTTAAAAATTTGAACTAAAGTATACACAAATATTTGTATTTGCAGCCAAATTTATTGTCTGTGATCATCTGGATAGTTCACTTTATCATCCTATATCACTGCTTATGTATGATTATTATTTATGATCACCTCTAAAGTGTTCATAGCCTGGAAGTAAGAAATTCTAAAATACCAAAATTAAAACAGCATAGCTAAAGAAATGAAGAAACTGAAGGAAAAAATCCTTACCACCAAATAATATTATTTAAAAGATAAATTTATGGAATTTGATTTAATTTAAGAAAATAAATATCAGACATTTTTAAAGCAAATGAGTTATCTCATATTTTAGACTATTGCTTTCCTAATTACTACTCATTATTATAAATAAATATGTAACAATATTTTTCTGTTTTTATTGTTTCTAAAATCATTAAATGTGATCATACATTCTGCTGTGAAGATCTCTTAGATTGTGTTATATCCTAAATTTTATCCTGCAATTCTATTCATTCTCATAATAGAATCAAATTACTCCTTAAAATCTAATCAGGTACCTAAAGTTAAATTAAGTCATAATCATTTACTTGAAAATAAAGCAATAGTTATAAAAGAGGTTCCATTAGAGGCAGTTTGCAGAATATATGACTTGAAATTGGAGAACACCATTTTCTAATCATGAGTTGAATATCATTAGAGTCTTATTAACAATAAAAGTAGCACTTAGAAGACAACTCACTAATGAAAGGACTTAAAAAGTAATACTCAAAATCAGATCCAGTTCATTGCAATTTAAAATGAAAGTATCACCTTTATTTTAATTCCTGCTGCTTTTATGATGCTTTTAGCTCATTGCCCATTCCATCATTTAATGTGTATACTTTTCTACAAAATACAAAAAATTAACCAGGGAAATATTCCCTAATGTTAGGTAATACAAAACCACAGCCTGAATATAGCCCCAATTGTTGCACAATTCATATTTTCAATATTTAGAATAAAGTCATAGTTTCTAAAATTCAATTATATATTGAAGTATTCATATTTACACTTCCAGGTTATTTTTAACTTCTGGTGGAAGGGGAAATGATTTACATACATTTTTCACAGTATTTCCCAGTGAGTCCTTCTTTGCAGTGACACTGCTGCCATGACCAGAAATCAATACATGTGCCGCCATGTTGGCAGGGGTTGCGAGTACAAGCACCTTCCAGTCTAGGACACCTACAATAAGGTCATAATAAAGGCCATAAAGTGCAAACGAAATAGAAGAGAGTTTGTTAAAAACAGACATCAAGTTTTATAAACCTGTATAATTTCAGGCACCCAGTTAGCTGAAGCTCAAGTTACAACTACATTTGGAGCAACTAATGAAACTAGAAGTTGACTAAAACATTGTCAGTTTCATAATAAAACAGAAGACTAAATGAAAATAACACTTCAGCTAAAATGGGAAAAAGAGGTGATAATTCTTTTCTTAAATTAATTCTTATCCAAGTAATACATTTGGTCAAATAAACCCTTTGTTTAATATATCATGGAGGTCATATATTTTTTGATTAGACAGACTCATGCAAGTAAGGTTTATTGAATGCCTACTCCTAGGTCAAGTACTACTTTAAGCACAGAGATAAATTGATGAAAGGAAATTTCATGCATTCATAGAGTATTATATTTTCCTGTGAGAAAAACAGACAATAAAGGAAAAGTGGAATATGTCGCATGTTACAAAAAATTTCTGTGGGAAAATTAAAATGGAGAAATTACCCAAGGACTTTGACAGGTTTCTTATCTCCAGATGAGACCATGAAGGACGGATTTGTCATTAGGGAGACTGTAATAGAGTAGGGGAGCAGAGTTTGGTAATGAGACCCCCTGGACAGAGGAGCTGTCAGTAGGGAGGCCCCAGCATGAGACAGACCTGCATGCTTGAGGTTCACCATGGAGCCACCCTCCTGGGAGTGGAGGGAACAAGAAGAACAGTAGATGTGGCCAGGAAGTTGAGGGAGAGGCCAGATCAGAAAGCCTTGGTAGTGTAAGGACTTGGGCTTTCCTCTCAGCAGATGGGAAGCTATTGCAACATTTGAAGCAGCGAAATGATAAGAACTGACTTGTGTTGCAAAAATGTCATTTTGGCTGCTGCTGAACTGGATATGAAATTGACAGAAAGAGAGGAGTCAAAGATCAGCATAAGATTTTTGGTTCAGCAGCTTCTCACCTAAAAAATGTTCACAATATATTTTTAAAAAGGGTTAATATTTAAAAATACATTTTTATGAACACGTAGAATGACATAAAAGAAAGCACATCAAAGTATTAACAATAGTTATCAATCATAACTGTGTATTTTTCTGTACTCTTCAAATAGTAATGGAATTATGTTACTTTGAATCAGAATATATAGAAAATAAAGGAAATGACCTATTGGATTAAAATACTTATAAGTATTAAAAAGTAACACTGATTTGTACTTATATTCCTAAATTTCTCAAAAATATCAACAAAAATTTTTGTGAAAATATGTGGATTATAGTCTTATTATTACTTATTACAATTACTTAATACTATTGTTACTATTGTTACTATTTACTATTATTTCTTAATACCACAACTAAGCCAGCCATGGCCATGCATGCCTGTAATCTCAGCACTCGAGATGTTGAGGCAGGAGGATCGTGGCTAGTTCAACATCAGCCTGGCCTACAAAATGAGCTAAGGACCAACCTGAACTGTGCAGCAAGACCCTTTCTCAAAAAGACAAAAGCCAAAAGAACAACTATAGCACCCAACAGTTACAATAAAAAGATAGCAGGCAGTCATGATCATGGCGATAACTAAAGGATATTTATTTTCAGGTGATTATATATTTCTACAAATATTTTTTTCTGATTTCCTTTTTTATAGTGAAACAGAATAATCTTAAGATAAAATATGTAATCTTTACAATTCCTAAGTCACTCTATGGAAACTAATGTATAAGAAAATAGTCTTAGGGTTTACAATTACTCTAGTTGTATCAAGATTTTTCTAATATATACATCTATAAGTAGAACAATGTATTTTCAAGTAGTTACAGGTGTACATGATAATTAATATTTACTTAGTCACAGTGTGCTAGGCTCCATTCTGTATGACAATTTGCCTGCTTAATTTAATTCTCTTTCTAACTCTGCAAGGTAAAGTAAAATAAAGCATGGATGCAGACATATATTTTTCTTTGACTCTGAAAATAAAAACATACTCTAAATACATTATATTCATGACAAATAAAATTTCTCATCTAAAAAATATAAAATATGAAGTATTTGGTACCCTTTGGGATTTTAAAAATAAATATATCTTTTGATGATCAATTAACATATACAGTACTTGGAATTTTTCTTTAAGATTGTGAGAAATAAAATCTCCATACTGATCTAGGATGCCCTGTGACGCCAAAGCTTGGCTGGGTTCCAGAGGCCTGCCATTGACTGCGAGCTCCATCACGCAGCCAACAAAGTCATGGCTTTCCACGTGTCCTCTCCTCTGCAGGATTGGTCCAAGTGACCTGATTCCTCCCACAGTGACCCTGTTAGGCTGCACATCCAGGGTCCTAAAGGAAAAAGAAAAGAGAAGAACATGAATGCCAACACCTTAGATTTTTAAGCTAAAACTAAAATTTTAGTTTAGAAAGAATGAATATATGGGCCAAGCATGCAGCTCAGCAGTAGAGTGTTTGCTTACCCTACACACAGCTCTGGGTTTGACCCCATGAACAGAAAGAAAAAGGACTATTTCTTGCATTTATTATGATACTCTGTCAAATTTCAGTGGCAAATGTTACAGGTTGATACATGTCCTCCGAACAGATACATACAAGATTGGTTTTTCAGGCATTAAAAATGTGAGACTACTGTTATTATTTACATCAATATGTCCCTAGAAAACCTCATATGCTCATAGGTGGGGCTTTTGGGAGATGTTTGGATCGTGGAGACGTGATATTCACCAATGGTTTAGTCCACGATGTGACTTTGAGAGGCAAAGCCTGGAAGGAGAACATGGGACATTGAAGGTGTGGCCTAAAGGGGTCCCTCCCTCCTTCCTCCATTTCCTGTCTTCCATGCCATGAGCTGTTGCTCCTCTGTGATACCTCTCTCCCATGCCAGCCTGCTATAGAACCAACTGACTATGGACTGAAATCTCTACAAACTGCAAGCCAAGGTAAAGCTTTCCTCCATTAATTTGTGGCTGTCAAATATGATGTATGAGCAACAAGAAAGCAAATAAGACATTTATAAAAATTACATCCTCAGTTATCCAAATTTGATGGATGTAAGAATTTTGAGTCAGTGAGAAGGAATATATTGTCACAGAAAATTCAAAATATACAGAAGTAGTAATAACTCTAATATTTAGGTAAAATTGCACATTGCCTCCAGACAGCATGTAGGTTAATACAGTGGATGTATCAGTATATTTCTATTAATTTCCTATTAAAATTACTTATATTTTTGATAAGATAATGCTGTTTTAAGCTTCAAATGCTATGAAAAATATGTTAATTTTCACATAAACTTTTAGAAAATATTTAAAAGAACTGTGATCCTGATCTTACACTTCTTTCAGGATTCAGGATACATGCAACTAGTTAGTGAATATTTCAAAAAACACTGACTACACTGAGTTTCGTTTTCTTTAGTTTTATCCTGATTTTCATGATTTTTGCTTTTTTAACACAATGTTTTGCACACTAATTAGTTACTACAGTACTCTTATAGTGCAAAAGTCCATTCGGGAAAGTAAATACAATTTTGCGTAATCTTTATATTAATATGATTACTTTTAGATGTATGTTGGCATGGTTAATGTATAGATGTCACCAAAGAGCCTCATGCATGCATAGTGGGCTCTTTGCAACATGATTGGATTATGGGGTCGACAGCTGCTAGGAAATGAGTCTGCTCAACACAGGCAGGTGGAGGCCTGTGGGTGTGGCCTGGAAGGGTTTATCTTCCTCTCCAGCTCCTCCCTTCCCTCTCTGTGCTTCCTGCTCTCCAAGGCCCTTGGCTAGGTCTTCCTGCTTTAGAGCCAACCAGAAATGCAAGGAACAAAATTTCTCCAAACTGTGAGGCAACAGGAACCTCTCCTTAAGTTGCGGGAGTCTGGTATTTTGTTCCAGAGATGATAAACATGACTAAAATATATATATACTTTTAAAATTTCAGTTAATAATAAAGATCACATTAATAATTACCAGTCATCAGAAACTGCTACATTACTGACTGTGCAATAGCCTGGTTCTTGGTTCTCAGAACAGGAGTCCACAGTCAAGGACGCCGCCTGTGCGGAGAGAGAAGGGAAAGTTCACTGTGGGTCCCGCTGTCCCGTTAGCCTTTCCAGCCAGTGCTATAGGGACTCGCTTCTATTAGGGTGTGACTTCAAAATCACAGTACACTTTGATTTAATGTATTTTAATACTTAACAAATCATATAATTTACCACAATATCAAATTACAGGCACTTAATTTTGATACACCTGAGGCTTAAATTGTGATTATCTTCATATATAAGAAATGGGAGGGTGCTTTGAAAAATTTCTAGCTCTCAAATTTTATAGGTGAGAGAATAAAAATGTCACTGATCATCCTTAGAATATCGTGGTAGTTCCAGAGCATCTTCCTGTTAAGAAACAAGTTTATTGTTCTATTAAGCTATTTTATCAAATGAAAAGGCATTCAAGTTTTCATTTTCAGGCTTAATCTAATAATAGAATAATATTTAGAAAACCATTTGAAAGTATAGTATATTATAACAATCTATGAAACTTTTAATACTTGTATTGAATTTAGTTTGAGATAAAGTAAAAAACCCAGGAAGTGTTCTCATTTATGTTAAGCCTTATTATGTTATGTAAAATAGTACAGCTTATCTGCATATAATCAATGCATTCTAATATATTGCTGTATAGTAGATAATTCCCATCAATAATGCAATCACAAATAGTTTTGAATACTAGGTAATGCCTCTCCTATTTTATTTAATAGAACCAATAAATATTCCATTTGATCAACAAACAAAATCATTGATTTATGGCCCAAGAATACAGAAGAGAGTTCTTCTCATTGAACAACTATTAAACCTGGCTACAGTGGCTTCTATCAAACACGGCTTAGGAGACAAAAGGAGAATGAGAGAGGAGGAAATCAGGATTCAGACCAATTCTGTGGATCTGTATTATTCGACTCTGCAGCGCTGTTTTTTTGACCCACCGTTGTTCCCTAAACTTCAGTAAAATTCATCAAATAATAAAACTTTGCATACCTTAGATGATGAAACTATAGGGTTGATATTCAGAGTGTGATATTTTAAAAATGGTCAGGAAATTACAGGAAGAGACATTACCCACATTCCCAAAACTCAGGAGAGCTAAGGATTTCTCCCAGTGTAGCTCTATCTATGTTTTTGTGAAGGCAACAGAACAAGGCTAATCCAACTTTGTCATACTTATGAGATAAACACAAACACTATGCAATGATTCATTTATTAGAATGTTCACTATTTGAGGCCAGTTTTAGTAAGTAGAAAACAAATGCAGAAAGCATGACTCACAGAAGTTAAATAAGTTGATCAACATTCTACCTTACACATCTACATAAGTTAGATACCAACTGCTGCATCCTACAAAGCAGGACAATATCACTATAGATGGAAATGGTTCATCTCCTTAATACCTCATTTTTATCAATATTGCTTGTGACTTTTAGGGATTTACCCATAAATATATGTTTAGGTAAGAGATTTGTATTTAAGTATCATGGCTTAGAAATAATGCAGTAGATTTATAGTAATTTTGCTGCAAATATCAAATGTTACTAGCCAATTTTTGTATTTGTATTTAATAATACTGGGTTAAGTCTCAAACGGAGGGCCTGGCTCATACAAAACATGAGCTTAACCACATGAGCTATACATTTAACTTTTGATAATATACATTTATATGTTTCTATCCATTAAATATTATCTCTGCAAACTTTTGTGTAACACGTGAGTTCTTATTTTGCTGCCTCTTAAAGTAAGTAATAATAACTACTAACATTTTTAAAAGAAACCATTTGCACTTCCAATCGTGTTGGTCCATACATGCCCTATTTACTTTCTTTTCTCAGTGATTATGGTTCTTTCCAGTTACCTCTAAAATTAAGTGATATTACATCTAAAAGCACTATGAGGCTTTAGCAATACAACTTATATTGCTTACCTTGTTTAACACATCTCTCTATATAGGCACAATGCAAAATATTCATTCTAAAGATCCCTAAAGTTTTTATAAACCAGAAGGTATCATATAGGTACCTATGGATGCCTCAAATAGAAAAATAAAAAAACAGTGGCATTATATGTTTGACACTCTTAATATGAGATATATTTGGGTTAATTTCTAAAAGTTTGATGGTACAACTCAAAGAAAGAATAAGCAGGGGAATACTGATTTATTTAAATAGTTGTTCATGCAACTTAATCTTCAGAATTGAATGTTCTTTCTTTTACCGTCAAATTTTTCTACCAGTACCACTGTAAACTGAGAAGTTTCTATCCTGTCTATGCAATGATTAAAAGCTAAGAGCTAATGATTTTGCCAGTTTCCAACAAAAAATCATTTTGAACTATAGAAAATAACAGATTCAAAATCCAGTAGGGAATTTATTTTGAATGTTTTTTAAAATAGGGATATATTTTCCTGTGACTGGAGTCACAGTGACAAATGTTTTTTTCACATTTCGTATTATATTCAAACTTGTCGAATATAGGCACATATTACAAATATCCCTCTTGGCATATTTTACAGTACCTTCCTTCCGCTCTCTTGTTTCCAAATCCTTGTTTGACACATGTAAATATTAATGATATTTGAAGGAAGCTTGGAAGTCATCAGGTAAAAGTATACCATCTGCACATCAATTTATTTTGCTTCTCAGAAATACAATTATCTTGCCTATATCTGGAGCCTGGGTTATGATAGTATATATGCCATAATTCATTAAGGCTACCTTATCAGTGTTAGAAGACTATTAAGGGTACTATAACTACCAATCTACATATATTAATTTGCAAATGTTTGTTCTAACTCTATGAGGGTCAATATTCCTGGTTATGTCAATCATCAGGTATACTGGGATTGCCTCAATTATTATTATTCTAACAGGTCTACTAAACACAGTAGTCTGGTATTATGCTGGTTTTGAAAATCTCATGCAGAAATTGATGCAGCAACCTACTATAAAGAGAAAAGTTATTTTAGCTGAGATTTGTTTACTAGAATTCTCATAATGTTCATTGAGGCACTATTCATAATTTAAACTTTAGAGATCAAATCAAACTTTTTAATTTGAAAAGGCCACACAGACAGTGTTGGTGATCACTCAGAATGACAAACACCTATGTAAGTACCTATTTTGTGCAAAAGAAATAGTTTTATATGTGATTCATGTTAGTATGTATATTAATATAGGGATGTAGGGACACTATTAAGAGACCACAGTTTGCTTTTGGGCCCAATTCTTTCCCAATGAACAGCACTACCTGAGTCAGGGTTCCAAAACAGTATTTTTCTATAAATATTTTCATAGATTTTTTAGACTCTACTCTAAAATACAAAAAAGAATTTTATTTTTTATGTTTTGTCTCATTTTTAGAATGTTAGGAGTAGTGATATTAAATATATTAAATATATATCCTATATTAAATTAAACATATAAGTAAAACATTGCAGCTAGAGAATGCTAATGCTGAGTTAATGAGGAGATGGACAACAATATACAAGTATAGATGAATTTTTAAAGATGCACAATATTTTCATTGTCTTCTCACTTAGCACAGGTTTCGTCCATTTAATAACCTGGTGAGATCCTGACAACAGAGACAGCGTGGATGAAATGTCTTAGTACCTAACTTGGACTATGATTGCATAATCACTTGATTATTCTTAAAACAAATCACTAAAATAGTTATATGTTTTGAAGTGGTTTAAATATTCATTAATTTTGTGGTAAATTAGACTAGAGCAGAACATTATCTTGAAAAGTTATAATCTTTCATCAAATATTTATTTGTTAAAAAGGCTTCTACCTGCATTCTTATGCTATTTCTCGGGGCAAAAACACTTAGAAGAAAAGTAGCTATTTAAGTATAGTCCTAACATAGCCTCAAAATTATAGAGGAAATATCAATAAATTTTTACATAATAGGCTGTTTTATTTTCTCCTTTTTAGTGTTTTTAAAGCAGTGATATATTTAACAAGCACTAAAGAAAAACTTACTTATAAGTCTTGAAATTCATAACTAATCAAATAATGAATACATATAATTGATTAAATTTGTACTGTAATTCAAACATTACATGAAAAATTAATATGATGGACAGACAGCAACAATAAAAGCAGGTCATTGTGAGATGATACTTCTTACCATTCCTGCTCTCCGGGCAATCACAGTGTGAAATTGTCCATCGGACACTTTCTTCATGGTAGTGAGTTTGTACGTTCCACTGCCTAAATTGTAAGAAAATCTTAATCTTTCTTCAGCAATTTCCAAGGCCAAAAACTCAGCCCGTTCCCCTGTCTGGTTGTCGTAGTTATATAGCAATAGAGCATGACTTTTGATGGTTGCAAATTTGACATAAATATAGTTGTTATTGGGATCCAAACTTGGAAATTCCATGTACGATAATTCCTCAAATCCATAACTGTTCAACTCACAATGCTTCCCAAAGACACCTGCAGGTGGGAAAATTGACAAATTGACATATGGAATTAAGTGAGGTTTTATTAAATTACTTTCACAAAAACATTTCAAGTTACAATAATGACTTACACCTTTAACATTTTTTATTACTCCCCAAAGAATACTGACTAAACAAAAACTAGAATAGACCTGATCGATAATCTTCAAAGCCTAAAGCAGAGAAGATAGATAAACTGATGTTGTTGAATTTTCCCCTTTGGCAAATTAAGAGTTTTATCTAAATATGCTCTGTTTGAAATATTAAAGACAATGAAATGCAGTTTGTCTGAAGTGATTTTGTTTCTGGAAAAAAATAAGTTTGTCAGTTTTTGAGAGGTTTTAATATGCTGTAGTTTTAAATCAAGATACATTCTTCATAAGAAATTATAAGAAAAAATTTCAATTCATCTAAAGTAGTAAACATACTTACTTGGCTTAAAGTCATCCAGTACCTATACTCATGTTTTTTTTCAAAAGCCACAAAATTAGAGAGGGCATCACTGCTTCCCAGGAAGAAAATACATGTCCAAATATTTCATCTCTTTCTTATTTTATATACCCTTTGAGGAAGATTTATAGCAAGTTATGTTAAAATAACTTTCTGGTTTTTTCCCAGAAATCCAGCATTCCCATTGGCTTGTGCTGGTTCTTTTTCCAACTTGAAAAATGAGTTTTATTGATGTTGCAAAGCTATGCCAAAATTCTTTTCCCACAAATATTAGTAGACTGTGGCAAATGATTGGAAAATTAACCCATGCCAATGCATTGTGATTAACTTTCAAAGGTTAATAAGAATTTCATTACTAAAATGTTTTCTTAGTATGTCTTGTAAATGTATTGCATTTAGAATCATGGAATTGTTCAGCTAGAAGGAAATGATGCTACCATTTTACAGACTATTTAAAATTTGTTCAAGGTCACAGAACCATGGGAAATACAGACAAAATATGAAGCCAGATCCACTAATCTAATCTAGTTTTTTGACTGTATCACATTTTATATCCAAACACACTTTAAATTAAAAGTTTAGAGACTGCTGTAAAACTTAGTGTCATTTATCTTGTCCTGGTTTCTGCAGCTAGAGATGATAATATCACAAATGAACAGGAAATATATATACATACATACATATATAAATTATACATATACATAAAACTTTCTAATTATGTATAAAGTTAAAGAAAACTCCAAAAAACCTATAGGACTGATGCATATTATATGAAATATATTATACAATATAAATTTATTTGTATATATCAAGATTTATTAGTTACCATGTAATAATTATGTTTATATATAATTGCATATAATTTCTATTTATACACAATAAATTACATTATCTATATTAACTAGGTATTCTATTATGTACATTATTTCTATATGTGCAGAGCGTAATTGCAGTTAAAGAATAGAGATAAAGCATATACTTTAAATATATTTTTGAAGAAAAATTATAATTTTGGGTTCTACTGGTTATATTTTAATCATAAAATTGTAGCTAAAATTTTAATATAAATAGATGCAGACAGTTACTAATTGATACTATGTTTTCAAATATTAAAGTATTTACACATTATCTTCTCTTTTAAAGGGTTCTATTATTGGTCCTATCAAAATCTAGTTCCTTGTCTTTTATAAGTAATAACATTTAATGAGGCTTTTAAATTTGTCTTTCAAATAGGACATGAAATGAATCTAAAGACTGTCAAGAGAAATTTAAAATTACTCTGCTAAAGGACGTACACACATAGTATCCTTTACTAGAGTAAAATATATAATAGTACTTACAAACCATACACATATACACCTAAATATTATTGTGTGCAGATAAAAGCAAAACACACCATATATAAGCCTAAAATATACCTGACAGAATATTTTTAAAATGTAAGATAACTTTGTATGCCTATGCATACTGTAGGTCATATATTTGTACAAGGAGAGATCAAAACATATAGTGAATGTTTAGAAATTTTTAATGTAAATATACATTGCCATTAACCCACTTCATAATACTCCTCTCTGCTTTGAGTACACTTGGTCTATTGTTCTTGTTGCTTTCCAAAGCAGTTCTGGAAATTCTTCTCATTTGTGCCTTTACTAGGTTTGAAAGAAAATAAAGTAAATGTTGCTACTGAGTGTCACCCAAGTGGAAAGAAGTTTCATGAAAACATTGTACTGTGTCCTCACCCATCTTATTCACTCCATCTGTCACTATGTGTTTGGTTCTTCCCCAAAGTAAAAATGACCATGACAGGAAAACATTTTGAATCAATTCAGGGTAGCCAGGCAGCCACTACTGCTGAAGTAATGATGTTTATAAAAGAAGACTTCAGAAATGCTCCAGAAAGTGACAAGAACAATGAGGTAAGTTCATGAGGGAATGGGAGTATATTAAGGAGCATTAATAGCAATATATCTTCTACTGCAATAAACTTTAAACTTTAAGTATCCATTGTAATTTAAATCGTACCTCTATAATATATTACATAGGTAACAACAAAAGTTATAAGAAGTTATAATTATACAGGCTAAATGGCCTTCACGAGGTCTGGTGGACTTTATGTTTTTCGTAAAACACAATCTAAAAGAAAATCTGAAGAATCTAAAAAATGTTTAAAGTCTAAACAATAAATCTTTTACTGATGAAAAGGTAAACAGCACAAATTTTTTTCCAGCTTCAAAATTATGGTTAAAATGTTTTATAGGATGCATGTGTTACCTACCTCTAGCTGTTTGTTTGAGGCATTCCATTTGCTATTTTTATTTGTATCTTTCACCCACATTGAATTTGAGAAGGCAAATGCTTTTTTATTTAATTCAATCTTTGTATTCTCAAATTACATGTTGCTGATTCCAGGTTTTTTGTTTTCCTTTCTTTTATAAGTGCTTATATTGCTAGCTAACAATGTCTAAATTTAAATGGTGCTTTCTCATTTTGCTAGAAGGAATAGGAGGAGAAATGTACACTGCCAGCTACATGTCATCTGCAGACATTCTAATTTATATTGTACTGTTCCTCTTTCCCTAGGAATCTCTGGCAGGATGAGAAGGTCTTTTCTGATCCCAAAGCATCTCCTCCCAACAGGGAATGGCAGCCTTATCAGCTACACTGCAAGAACGATTTGCATATTTGGCATTAATTATCTTAAATCCTCCTATTTTTTATTGGAATGTAAAGGAATCCCTACAAATGTAAACACTTCTGTTCAGCCATTTGAAAAATCATTTTCCACTTTCCACTCCAATTCCTTTTTCTTTCATTCCAGAACACAAGTTAAGCCATGAAACCTGATTTGTGGTTACCTTGAAAAAAAAAGCAGCCTCATTTAGCATTTTCAGAGACCACTGAAAGAAAGAATGTTTCAGGAGATCTACACTTGTGGTTAATTTTGACCTTGATATACCTTTTACTGCTTCATGAACATTGCTGCTGCCACTGAAAGCACAGCAAAATATACCAAAAATATATATTTTTCAAAATTGCTTTATTATTGGAAGAAAGAAAAAAGGTCATCTGGAAGATGAATTCTATGTTGTGAGGTAAACTACCATTTAAAGAAATGGGATAATCATAAACATATTAAACCGAGTTAATGTAAAAGTTCTTCCAAATCCAGTTCTCACAGTTTTTGGTTAGCCCCGTGCTGGTAACACTGGGATTAAATTTAAACGCAATCTTTTAGTTAATCCCTGGAAGGTGAATAAACATGGGTGGGTGCAAAGAAATCCTCCTTAACAACTTCCTTTCTCAGAGACCACATTAATCTGAATTTCTATTAATTATTTAGTGTTAACTACAAAACCCAAACCTATTGTGAAAATGTGTACCTAGTTACTAAATCTTTTTCATAAGTGATTAAATTAATGAGAAAAGAAGCAAAACAAAAAAAAAATTTGACAGACTCTAAATGAAATTTGAACTAGAGAATGATATAAAATAATGTTTAAAGGATAAATAAATTCTAGATTGGAAAGAAGTAATTAGAAATATTTGAGAAGAAATAATCTAGGAAGAAAAATCTTGATTTAATTATCTTTAGTAGATTATTTTTCTAATTTTGATCAGAGAAATTTATTCAAGATTTCTTTAATTAACCTTTAAAAGTTTTAAACTGTTGATATTTGATTTCATTATGATATGGGAAATACAATATTTTCTTAATCGCTCATGGTCACAAGAAAATGAAATTACTAAGTTTTATGCCAGAGTAGAATAATAATTTATATCAAGAAATAAGTTATACTTACCAAATGGACAATGGCAATAATACGAATCCACACCACTTTGGCAGGAACCACCATTAAAGCAAGGATTACATTCACAGTAATTGACTGAAGATTCACATATTTTCCCTAAAACATGTAAAATCATTTTTAAAAATCTTGCACATAAATGTAGTAAGGTCATAGCTGTGTCACTACATGTAAAAATCAAATATAAAAGCATTTCACTTGACATTGATATATATTGGAAGGCTAGCTCATAATTCAAAATCATATTTATGTGGCTTACTATAAAGATGGGAAAGTTGGGAAATAACTCATATAATCATCTTGGGGAAAAATCCTGTATTTAGAAAACAATATAGTGAAAATATTTAAATGCTCTTGTAAATTTATTTTCTTTCTTTTTTCATCTTTCACTTTTTAATACATGGAGAGTTGAAACGTTCATAGCATTCTTCTCACTCTACAGATTTCCTTAACTCAGATTTTCAAATCTAATCTATCTTGTGAAACTAAAATCTTGTTATTTTCCAGAATGTCCCTTAGCTCATATATACCTTTCATAAAGAACAATAAGAAGGAAACAGATCAAATATTTTCAAACACTTATTAACACGTGATCCTGAGTACAGGTTATATAACTTTCTCATTTTTTTTCTGTAATGATAATACCTAAGCAGTAGATTTTTCACTATATAAAATTTTTTCTCATACATCATCTTGTTAAATAAAATCAATCAATATTGGCTAAGTTTATGGAGGCCAGGCATGATATGGATGAAGTACAGCAGAACAGAAACATTGTAATGGTTCTGACTCCATGGAGGGAATTAATCCATATGAAAGAGATGTCTTTCACCAGTGAACCTGAGAAGCCCACTAGAATCTAATATTATGTCTGGGATTCTACAAAACTTTGACACAGGCTAACTTAGATCTTTTGCTCCCATAGTCAGGTTTCATGATACAAGTGCTGAATATTTGATCACATATTAAAAAAACAATGTAGGTGTAGATCTTGTTTTCATTGTTCATTCTTACATAACCTTATGCGTTCTAATGCTGCTGTTCAATCATTGTCTATTTATTTAAATTTTAATATATTTGTTAACACACCTGTAATTTTCCAATTTCAATAACCAGTTAGATATTATGATTTATAGTTAGTTTTCATTACTTGACTGGTAATTATTTATGGGAGTTTCTGTAAAGTTATTTTCCACTTCCCAACATGATTACACTATTGTATATATCTCATGAAATCACATGTAGTTAATATATACAATTAGATTTAATGTTCAGCATGCTGTATTTTGTCAGGTCAACTGCTTAAACAGTCAAAGTTCTGTTTAAGTGAGTTTTGTTTTTGTGGCTTGATTATGTAGCCACAATTGTACTGTATTTAACTGTTTCAGTAAGGTTTTGTGACACTGCTAACTAAATAAGCCCATTTCTGTACATCATAGAATTATAAAGGCAACATTTTTTCCTTTATAAATAAAATTGATAACCTGCTTACAAGGCAACACACTGAATAAAATATTTCAGAATAGTTTTTTGTTCTAACAAGAAAGCATAAAAATAAACAAGTCACTAATTTAGAGCCACAGACATTAGGGCTCAGTATGGCAGCAATGTGCTAGATTTCAGGAGCAGGGCAGACAACGTTACTGTACACTCGTGCTCCGTTGTACACCAGGGAGATGCAGCTTCATAGAATCCCCAGATGGATGCCTGCCAAACCAAGTTAGAGATGCGGATTTTGTTTCTTAACACAAAACCAGTATTGCCCAATAGAGAACAAGTAAGACCTACTGGCAAAACTTGCTGGCATCAAACTTATATCCCATTCCTTCCATATTTTTCTGTGTAAGGGAATATACTTAGTACATACACTACTGGGCTAAGTATAGTTTTATTTTTTCTTTGTTTTTCTGCAAATATCTTTGAAAGTAGTGTTAAAAGTAGTATTTACTAAACAGGTAGACTTATGTAAAATTTATATCATGATAGGATATAGCAAAGTTGGTAACTTTATTTCTTAAATTCGTAGATTTCAGGAACTAAGAATTCCAATTTTAGGGGTGTAGTGTCACATATACTTAATCAAATACACTCAGTCTCTTCTCTCTGACAAAAAATATGAAGAATATTAAAAAAACATTGATTTTATAAGGCTCTTCAACTCCATCATTTTTGAATCTGGCTTGAAGATGCTACCTTTTAAATTTCTGTATACAAAGCAATAAAATAAATTTACATGTTTTGTATATAATTTACATAAATCATTTATCTCATTTACCCATTACAAAGTTAATTTTTTTACATAGACATCTGAGTTTAATTTAATACAAAATATAGGCTATTGTAGTTAGTTCAAAGAGAGGTGTGGTGAAATTCTCTAACATGAATAAGACATTTTCCTGTATTTAAAAACATAGTGAATGTAGATATGGAAGAAGTTAAAAATTAATAAGATATTAATTTTGAGAATGGGCTTTTTAAAAAACTTAAATTCTCAATAGAATATGACTTTTCAAGTATACCATAATACAAATAAAAATCAGCCAGAGAAAACAGAATTAACATTTTATTTAACATTTTGATTGAAAAAAATGTTCTTTTTCTTAGAGATAATTAGTCAAAATTCATAAAACTAATTCCAGAAATTAAGTAAAGGAAATTATATTGAATTTGGAAAATAGTCTTACTTGTTGTTACGGTATGTAAATTATTTACCATTCATAAACATACTGTTTCTCCAATTATTGAGTAAAAATTATTTTATAATTTCAAAGTGATTGCCATGCTATTTAGATTGAAAGACACACTTTGAAAGTTCAATTTTTTAATTTAAATTATTAGTGAAAGGTTTTTTCTCCTTTTGTATGAGGAAACAATGGCATACTTTTACTTATAATCAAAAGAAAGACTCTAAATTCGTATTTCTCAGGTTTGGAACATTCATGCTCTATTACCCAATTAGAAATCAACAGCAAATTCTGTACTGTCCCAAACTGCTCCGACTCCTCCAACTGCAGTGTTACTGGCATAATGATGATCAGAGGATGCAGCACTTTGAATTACTCTAACATGCTCCTGGTCTAATAATCAATGTGTTGGAGCACTGTGAAGTAAATTCTTGGATCATTAACTTAATTAATGCTGCAAGTCAATTAACAATACTTGCCAGTGCCTTGAGGCTTGAAAATGCACAGACAGGACTTGCACAGAGAAACCCAGCCAGTCCTCGTGAACACAAGGAGCTTTCTTCTCTCTCGATCTGTTTACTCTCATAGCAGCTGTTTAGAAGAATAAACTGATCTCATTGCTTTGACATCCATCAGTTAATTGTGTTGACATGCACTATTTATCATAGATAGAAGGAACTGTGCTTTAGGATATAAAATTCTTTGCATATAAGGAATGGCAATTGCTGGCAATTAAAATAAGTGTGCAGGATTGAGTCCAGTGTATCTACAGAATTTCTAAGATTGTAGATTAAATATATGGAAGAAATTTAGCCTAATCTTCACATTCAGGGCAAAGGATGATGATGTGTTGAACAAACTGAATGTACTGTGAATGCCTATGGTACTTCCAGCAAGGACATATATTCAAGTTTCACTTGTCCAAAGACAAGTTTTATGTTAGATTTTATAGACCATAACTAAATTCCCATCTACTAAATTTGAATACCTTAGGAAGATATTCTTTTTCATAAATTTTAATTCATATTGCCTCCAACTTACTGGCTTACATCATACGTATACTAGATGATCTTATTACTATGTTTGTTTCTCTTGTGTTATATATGCGGGGGGGAGGGGTATATGTGTAACTACCAAAGTCCATTTTATATGGAAATGTAATTATTAACCAACATTATTCTATGATAAATATATACCATTCATTTTGGATCTCTGTGCTCATTAGCTTTTAAATATTATTTTTATCAAAAAGGAACTATTTTAGTCAGGTGTTATAGCACATACTGTAATCCTACCACTTTGGAAGGCCAAGTCAGTAGCTATTTTTGCACACTGTAAATGTTTCCCATTATTATGAGGCACTATCAAGATAGTCCATCCCAGCATGCTGTTTCATAGTTTTGTGGTTTTGTACACCAAGTAAGAGACAGCCAGTAAGAAAAGAAAAAACAGGAGAAACAAATGCCCATTTTTTTTACCATTGTATTATAAAGCATCCACAAATAAAAGATTATATGTGATATTCCACAATATTCATGAGAAGACTACTTAAAAATACATGCCTATTTTCTGCAGAAATAGGCCTTCAACTTACTAGAAATCCAAGATATTGATATCTTTGATAAGGTAATGCACCACTTAAGGTAAACTGCCTAATCTTACTCTTGGAAATAAAAAAAATCAAAACAAAAATTAAACCTCCTATCTTCTCTTGCATGAGTCACTCTATGTATCAGTGAGAATTGCACTTCATATTTATTCACCGAAACTCCTTCACACTCTGATTTTTTATGGCCTGTGATCAAAGTACGCATATATGACTGTAGTGATTTTTTTAAAAATTACTTCTTCCATCTTTATGAAGGAAAATATTCACAAAGTTTTTCAGGAAAAGTATATGTACAACTTAAATAGAATTTTTTATATATGGAAAAATGCTATTTATACTGTCAAATGATATCAAAGTGAATACACAGATCTCATCCTCCTCTGAACCAGAGGGACTTACTAGAAAACACAGAAAACTTCATATGGTGATAAACTTGTGCCATTATTCCAAATAACACACCTCAAATGTATCCAGATGTGTGAAAGTAAGTGAGGGGAGTTAATTATGCTACGATAGATCCATATTTGTAAGTAGAGTCTACCTACATGCTGAATTGTATTATACCACCCTTTCCTATTAAGTCCTGAATGCCAGGGATGTGCTAGAGACAGTGAAAACCTGTGTGTTGAAAGACACACACTGAGGAGATTATAGACTATAATTATACTGTTTTACTAGTGTTCTATTAAATGCAAGACATTTTCTTTTCTATAGGAAGACAAGTATTGATATATAGTTTTAGGTTAATGTTTTCTTTTAGAATCTCTTGGAATTCTGAAGTATGAATAATATGAAATATTTTTTTTAACTTACTAAGGTACACTGAAAACTGAAGTAATTATTGGTAATCATTAAAGTTTGTGAAAACCAGAAATTAATCCGTCACATGTTTAATACTAAAAAAAATCATTAATCTTTTATAACACCTTGTACAGTTAATCAAGGATACCTTTAGTGATATGAGAGTTAACTTACAAGAAAATATTTTTAATGTTGAAACATAAAGAAACTGGAATGGAATATATTATAATTTTTTAGAAGTTTTTTAAAGACTTTTTTGTGTTTTTTCTGGTAACTAAAAATTATAAACATGTTATAAAAATAAATTCAATTTCTCTAAATCACTCATTGATTAGAAAACAGTTTACTATCTCACATTCATTATGTACATGGTCCTATAGTCATACTAAAAAATAAAGTTTAAAGCAGTAAATATTTAAGGTCTAAATTTGTGGCCACATGATTACAATTTATATACCTTCAGATGTTTTTGTTGTGTAATTTTCATTTTCACATGTAACTGAAAGATATTCTTTATGTAAAATCCTTGTTCCACTAACAATCACTCTCTATAATTCTTAAAGTCTCTCTTTTGTATCAATTCATAAGCCTCTCACTCTGTTAACATTTGGCACTATTTCTAACACCACATAACATATGAGGTGATGTAAGTGTGTATATGTGCATGGGTGTAACATTTGGGAGGAGTGTAAACACTACAATTTGTAATTCTATAAATTAAAACTATCAATAAAATTCAGTGAAAGTCTACAAAAGTAACATAAGAAAAATACAGGTGATTTTAAATAACTCAAATGGCCTAAATAAAAGTGAATATACATAAGCCTCACTGAACCATGGCTTTACTAAGACACTAGATTTAGAAGGAATATCCATACATTATCCAATCTCCTTCTCTCTCTTCTCTCCCCATCCTTCTCAGCCTCTAGCAGTCACTACTGTGCTTCCAGATGGACTTTTTTTAGCCTCCACATAAGACAGAGAACATGTGGTATTTGTCTTCTGCGTCTGGTTTATTTCATTTAATATAATGTCCTGCAGTTTCCCATAAATATGTAAAATTATTACATGTTCATGAAAAATAAAAAGTATGATCTATCTCGTATATAAGTATTTTAAAAAATTCGTTCTATGAGTCACACGCACACACAAAAGCGCGTATTTTGTCTTACAGCCTATTATGTGTAACTAGTTCTAGAAGATGTTTTAATGTATTAGCTCTACCTTCCTTGGCCAGCTAGTTGGCAGAGACTAGCTACAAATATTCAGCCAGGGTGACTCTTCGGGGATCACCTTTACAAAGACCATTAGACAAGTATATAAACTTAAATAAAACATAAAACATTCCTGGGAGCATGGGGTTAATATTTGCTGTGGTGCTTTCTGTCATATTGTTTCTTACAAAATAAAAAAAGTAAATAAAACTATCAGGCTGTATCTACTTTATATATAGAATTTGAAATAATACATTACACAATTTCAAAATATGTAAGGTTCATATTGATCATTCTGTATTATGTTTGCTTATGTCATTCGTGATTAGTTGGAGACTGCAGTAAAGTCTGAGGGGTGTACATGGCATTATTATGCAAGTTTAAGTAACCTTCTTTACACAAAAATATTATTATATAGCCTTTGGTGTATCTGGCTTTAGGGTTAATGTCATCAAAAAATTGGCTTTCATAGACATCATTATTAATATGTCTCAAAGGCAGATATCATGTACTGACAGCATCCTTCCTGTCTTTCTGTTTTGCAGGGCTAGAAGCCTGAAAACTTTTCTTTGACTTCCTACCAGCAGAGCACATGTTTCTATATTCTGCCAGTGACAGAGACAGAAGGAAAGTGCCCATTGTAACAAGGTGATCTGCAGTGGTTGAGTCAGTCCCTGAAATGTCCTTACTGCTGATACACCTGCACCTCAGTCAGTGCAGGTTCTGTAAACCATTTCTTCTTATTTCCAATACCTTTCTGCCTGGAAGTCTCAACATACTTTCAGGCTCTGACCACCCTCAACAAGCACATTCTCATCTAGGCTTAATGTGAGGGAAAATTGGAAAATGAGAAAAAGGTTCTTAACAGATACGAAGAGAACTTTATGCCAAGTACAAATCAGAGAGGCTCAGGACTCAAACTCATAATCCAGCCTCATTGAGGACACTTTTGGTGCCACCACTGCAAGCAAATTATATAATCTGCTTTAATCTGTCTACACTCAGTAATTTTTGCCTTTAAAATGGGAATGATGACCACAGAGTAGCCACGGAGTTATTGGAATAAAATGTAATAAAGTCTATATGACAAAGAGATTGAAGTAATGTCCCACAGTCATGCAAAAGATGTTAGTATTTTATGATGAAAATGACAGCATTCCTAAAATTCTCAGCTGTCATATTTTAAACACTTAAATACAAGAAGTCAAAGAAACGAACTAGAGAGAAGTAACATAGCCATTCATGAAGTAAGCAACATGTGTGTTCAAATCAGCCTATGCTGACTTCACTTAGAGCAAGGGTACTTTCCCTTCCTCTGTAAATATAAAATACATTCATGCTTTCTTCTTTCTAGGACTAAATATAAATCCATTCTGAATCTGTGTCAATAAGTGCCTGTATTAAAGAAGGCCTGTATTGTTGAATTTTTAGCCAAGGAAATAATTTTTAGGGTGGGTAGGTATGAGGAAAGTTTTCTAGGAATCCTGAACTTCACACAGATAAAGCATAATTATTCATGGCCTTAAAGATGCAGTTCATGGTTATCTTAGGCTACTTGGTCTTCATATCTCTTTAGTAATTCTGTGGCACATCTGTGTTACTACCATTATACTAACAATACCAGCTAACTTTGCCACTTATTGGAAGCTAGATAACGTTCTAGATATTTTACAGACATATTTACTTATTTAACAATCCTCAAACAAAATTATGATTATTGATCTATGTATTATTTTATAGATGGGAAAATTGAGCATCAGCAAGGTTAGCTATAGCTAAATCAAATTCTACCTTATCTCTATTCTTTCCATTCTATGTGCTTGCTATCCATTTTCTTCATTTATATTTCAGGGATATTAGTTTTCTAAAAGGAAAGTCTATATGTTCTACTTCAGATTTTTCAAATATATTTTATATTACCAACTTTCCTAAGATAAAACAGTAAGTATACATGATGAATACCTTTAAAATATACTATCAGTGCATTTTTCTTTTTTAAAATATCATATTTTATTCTGTGAAACAGACAAAATCATTTTAAAAACGCATCTTCATTTTGGCCGTGCTTTAAGTTGGGTTTATAAACACTTCAGATCAATGCAAAAACTATTTCAATTGAGGTACTACCAAAATATAATCAATAGCTACCTAAGAAAGATGATTTTAAATTTAACCCTTAGGGTATTCTTTCATTCAGTTAGAGGACAAGAGGAAAAGGAATCTACTATGTATTTTATATCACATGTGTCACTTTTGGATCCCTAGCCTGCTGGGCTTCCCTGAAGGGTTAGGACTTGCTAACTATTATGGCTTAAATATATATGTTCCCCTGAAGTCTCATCTATTTGGAGGTGGGGCTTTTGAAAGGATTGGAGAGCCCGTCCTCTTTGGTAGATTAATCTACTGATGTAAAGATCTACTTTGATAGTATTAATCTACTGATGTAAGGAGGTGGGACCCAGTCAGAAGAGGAAGTCCTAAGGGTGTGACCTGGAAGGGTGTATTTTTATCCCTGACTCCTCCTCTCTCTCTCTGCCTCCTTGTTACCAAGGCCTTCCACTGGCCATTTGTACCTTGGAGCAAGCCTACCATGGACTGAAATAAACTAATCTTCTTCTTAAGACCAAAGAAAAAAAAAAAAAGGAAAGAAAAACTATGCAGTGCAATATATAAAAGAGGATTTAACTCTACTCAGACTTATAAACAGCACAATGATTATTCACACTTGAAGGAACACCAAGACAGTAAATAAAGGTAAAACTGCTAAAGACAAATGGAATGGAAACAGAGAGAGATATTTGTATAGTGAACATCATGTCTTATTATGATGTCAAAGACTGGTTGAACAAATAATGCTGTTTAATGCTGCTTCTCAAATGCCCAGGTACATTGTGGTTCTTTTTTCCCCCGCTGGCTAACCTGAGAAATCAGCCTATTATGTTTTCTACTCAACTACTAAAAATAACAAGCCATTTAAATCTTAACCTTACTTTTTTTTGGTACCGGGGATCAAAGCTACTTGCCAAGTAGGCACTTGTGTCACTGAGATAAACCCCTGGCCCTAAATCTTAGTCTTGCAGTATGACTCTTCTGCAGTCTCTTCACAGTGTGGAACACATGGATGATTCTGGCTCCAAAACTCATACAATGAGGATGATAATGTGAAAGAATCAACTTCAATAACTGCTGATAATTATTTAGGACACAAAATTTCCCAGGTCGTGTGCTTTATATGAACCATCTACTTTAAAATTTATCACACTCTTTTAAGAAAATATCTTGTTTGAGCCAAGCATGGTGTAATCCACACATCTGTAATCCCAGAAATTTGGAGGCTGAGGCAGGAGGAAAACCAGGAGTTCAAGGCCAGCCTTGCCTACATAGTCAGCTCAAAGCTAGCCTGAGCTACAAAGTGAGACCCTGTCTCTTAAACAAGCAAACAAACAAACAAAAACAAAGGAAAACTTTCTTTTTATAAGAGACACTGAGTGGACAAAGAGTATAAGCTGTGGAACTGTGTAGATTTCAATCCTGATACTACTACAAATGAACTGCATCACTTCCAAAAATTTATTTAAGTTCTCTCCAATCCAATTTTCTTGTCTGTAATAACTAGAAAACATTCTTACATTGCAGTTTTCTTGCAATAAACATAGAGATAGATAGATAGATAGATAGATAGATCAGAATAGTCCCTGACCAATATTAAAGTCTTCAGAATATGTTATGATTATATTCACCCTGATGAAAAGATATTTAAAGTGATAAAGTTCACTACTTTCTACTATACATGGCATGGTTAATGTTTTAGGGGAATAAAAGAACACACACTGTCATACCTGTGTATCCCATTTTGCAAACACAGTTGAAGCCTCCTGGAAAATTCTGGCACACGGCACCATTCTTGCAAGGACTGGGCAGGCATTCATTGATATCTCTCTCACAGGCCCTCCCTGTGAAGCCTTCTGGGCAGCTGCATGAAAACCCTCCCACTAAATTGTGGCAGGTTCCGCCATTGTGGCAGGGGGTTGGAAGGCATTCATCTATATCTATCTCACACCAGCTGCCGGCATATCCTGGCAGACACTTGCATAAGAAAGGCTGCAGAGGTTCATTTGCCACGATGATAACGGGGAGACTCTCATGGCTCTTCAGGGTAGAGCCCACAGCCAGCCTTCTAATGCAGCTCCCTCCATTCTGGCAGGGACCATGAGTGCAGGCGTCATGGTCCACCGATTCTACCTTTACCCCACTCTGCCGGAGAAGGATCTCTTTGATACTTTCAAAGAAGGTGGCTACGCCACTGGGATTCACATATTGATTATTATTGCGCTTCACAGCTGCCAAAAGAAAGGTTCTGTTATTCTCTTCATATGCACCGTATAGTTGCACAGAAGTTCCTAAGCCAGTTAGCTGAGAACTGGCAATGCGTAAGAAATGAAGGTAGTGGTTAGTCAAGAAGTCCTTTACCGTCGGTACACTGACTCGAAGCAAGATACTGTTATCCACTGTAGCATTGGAAAATCCAGCAAAGAAAACACGGATGTTGCTTGTGACTGTGCTGTGAACTCCGTCATTGCTAAGGATAGTCAGATCAAATGTGCCATCTGTGGATCGTGGCTGGGAATTCAGATCACAGGTGCCTCCTGGAATACTAAAGAGGCTTGTCACTCCAGAAGTAAGGGAACAGTGGAAACTGTCTAACACATCTGGATCCTGCGGCTTCACAGAGCCCAAAATTCCACCAGGAAAAAGGTTGCCATAATAATTAACGAATATCTCCACGGTCCGAGACTGAGAAGGATTATCATTTTGGTCTATAACTGTGATGTGCACTGTTCCTGTGGAAGACATCTGAGGAACACCAGAATCCCTGGTAACCACAGACAGATAGAAGTCTGAAATCTGCTCTCTGTCAATCTCTCTGGTTGTGCTCAGAATTCCAGCAGTGTTGAGACTAAAATAATTGGTGGCAGGACCTGTGCTTAGCAAGTAATAGGTAAAGGGGCCTTGATTAGGAGGGAGATCAGGATCAGTGGACTGGAGGGTCATTACCAGAGTTCCTGGGCGTTTGTTTTCCATAACTTCTCCTTCACTGGTGGTCAACATGGGCCCATTATCGTTTATGTCTTCCAGGGTGACTAATAAGGAGGCGCTTCCCGTTGCGGAGGGGGTTCCTGAGTCAACAGCCAAAACTGTGAGATTATAGATAGGTAGGGTTTCTCGATCTAATTCAGCAGTAACGGTGATTTGCCCCGTCTGCGGATTAATGGAAAAGGCACCATTTTCATTTCCTGATCCAATAAAATAAGAAAACCTGCTCCAGCTGGGGATGGAATCTGAGTCAAAGGCACTGACGAAGGTCACATGAGTTCCTATTGGGACCCCTTCACTGATCTGAACACTATAAATATTTAGACTAAAAACAGGTGGGTCATTGGCATCAAGCACGGTGACATTTACAGTGACCTCATCTATATCAGCACCTCTAATGCTGCCAAAATTCTTGGCCAACACCTTCAAAGATATCCTTTCTTCTTTTTCCCTATCAAGAAGTCCAGAAACATAAATTTGTCCAGTCCTTTTATTGATCTGGAAACCTTTCTTTCGACTATTCCCAAAAATTAAATAGTGTACCTCCCCATCAGTGCCCATATCACGGTCACTAGCAAACACTTCTCCAACTATGGTACCTTTGGGAGCTGCTTCTGAGATTTCAAAATAGTACAGTTTGGAAACAAAACGAGGCACATATTCATTTGTCCCTTTTAGTTGTATGTTAACAGTGGCAAAGCTACACCTTTCTTCATCAGGCACATTGAAGGCTTTCACAGTAAGGTGGTAGCTCTGCTTGGTTTCAAAGTCTAAGAAACCTTGGGTAGTGATGACTCCTGTGTTAGGGTCAATGACAAAGAGGTCACTGTCTGACGACTGAATAGAATACGCAATCACAGCATTGGTCCCAGAGTCCACGTCGGTTGCATTTAGGTGGATAACTGTTGTACCACTTGGAGCATTTTCCAAAACAGTAGGGAAATATTCATCAGGAACAAACACTGGAGAATTGTCATTCACATCAATCACATTTATAGTAACACTGCAGTAACCAGTTTTTGCAACCCATCCTCCATCTGTTGCACTAATAGTTATTTCATGCTTCTGGCACAGCTCATAATCAAGAGCTTTGGCTAATACTAATACACCTGTGGAAGAATTGATTGCAAAAATGCCTTCTTCATTTCCTGCAGAAATGCTGTACCTAACGAGGCCATTCATGGCTGCATCTCGATCTCTGGCAGAAACAGTTCTGACAATGGTCCCAATGCTGTGGCTCTCGGGGATAGTCGCACTCATGTGGCTTTGGGAAAACTCCGGGGTGTGGTAGTTTTCTTCAGTGACCGTTATTTGAACAGTAGCTTGGGAAGAAAGTGGAGGGTTTCCTTTATCCTTTGCTGTGACTGTGATCAGAAAGTTTTGATTCAAGTCAGAAATCAGGGAAGATGCTACAGAAATCCATCCAGTATCATTGTCTAACTTAAATTTCCCTAAATAATTTTCATTGGAAATGAAATATTGCACTTCAGAATTCAATCCAAAGTCTTTATCGTCTACTGCAGTCACTTTGATTAACTTTGTACCAACTTTGACATTTTTGGTGACTGGGGTAAAATATTTATCACTAAGAAACTGAGGTGCATTGTCATTACTGTCGACTATGTTGACAGTAACAGTTGTCTCACTAAGTAAAGCAGGATTACCCCGATCTGAAGATGTCACAATGAAACTATGTCTGTTAATGTTCACATTGCTGAAGCCACTGATATTCTGGTATTTTAAGACCTGTTTATTGAAAATCTCTCCAGTTGTGGCATTAATCCTGAAATATTCTGACTGAGATTTTATAAAATAAAATACTTGTCCATTTGATCCCTCATCAGGATCTGTTGCATATACCTGAGTCACTTTGGAGCCAATCTCAGCAAGCTCAGGGCAGTCTAAATAATAGGAGGGTCTGCTAAATCGAGGAGCATTGTCATTGATATCTGTCACAAATATGGTGACATCTGTACTTACAGTCCATCCAGAATCATGTGCAGAAACTCGAATTCTATAACGGTCTGTATCTTCCCTATTTAAAGGTCTACTAATAATGATATCCCCTGTGCTGGGGTTAATTGTAAATGGAAGACTTGTGTCCATTATAGAATATCTGCTAACTGCATTTGTACCAATGTCTTCATCAGAAGTAGTGACACGTGTAACTATGTATCCTAAAGGGGAGTTTTCAGGAACATGTGCACTAAATATTTGAGAAAATCTAGGGGCATTATCATTTTCATCTAAAATGTTAATAATGACTTGTACTGAGGTACTTTGAGAAGGGGACCCTTTGTCTGAAGATTTTACGGTTAGCATATAATGAGATATTTTTTCTCTGTCTAATGGTCGAATGCTTCTAATTTCACCAGTGGCATGATTGATACTGAAACTATTCTCCTTGTTGCCATTAACAATTTCATAATCCAGTTGTCCATTTGGTCCACTGTCCTTGTCCACTGCAGAAACAGTAAGTATTTTTCGAGGAGAAAGATTTTCCAATATTTCTGACACAAATGGATCTTCTTTAAAAATTGGGGAATTGTCATTGACGTCTAATACCGTTATGTCAAGTTTCTCATAAGAAGAGAAAGGAGGGAAGCCTCCATCTCTGGCTTCTATCCATACAACATACTTTTGTATCTTTTCAAAATCCAAAGGTTGGCTAATAGAAACTTGTCCTGTCAATTGATCAATTTGGAAAGTATTGCCAAGATTCCCACTTGCAATATAATAGGACAAAGTTTCTCCTCTCAAAGAGGATCCTGTGATCGTGGTGACAAGAGTTCCTGGTGGCTGGTTTTCAGGAAACATGAATGTTTGTTCTTTGGCTCTGACTTTAGGAAAATCTGCCTTGTTCACAAATCTCACAGTGACTGTTGTAGAATCTGTCTTTGGAAATGAGCCACCATCTTTCACATGGACAAAAAATGTCACTTCTGAAGCTCCGTTAAGTGGCCCAGCTGCCATGATTGCTCCCCTCACTGGGTCAATGTGAAATTTCTCAGAGTTTCTACCAGAAAGAGAATAATGCAGTTCAGAATTGGGTCCAATATCAGCATCTGTAACTGTGACCGCAAAGACAAAGGAACCTAGAAAAAGAGGGAATTTATAGTTACAATCACATAGAAACCAAATAAAATATTGGTAATAGGTCACCGTATAAAAAATCCACATTACTGCTTGACACGATTTTTTTTCTCATGTTTACCAAAGAGAACAGTATCTTCTACATTTTCTCTGAAGTTCCCCAGTCAATATGTTTAATGATAGTCTTCACAGATTGAAGTTTTATTTGCTCATTAAAACCCATACAATCTACTGGATTTAATATTTTTTAGTATGCCTTCGAGAGAAGCACAATGAAAGGCACTGGCTTATCATCCAGAATCACAGCTCCCAGGAGAAGAATCTGTACATAACACATTCCAATAAACATGATAACTTACAAGCTTTGTAAAGAGCTGTGTATCTGCCAGAGGGAGAAAAAAAATCACTGCCCTATTATGATTTAAAATACCTTTGAATTAGTATACAACCGATCGTGTCAACAAAAATGATGTTTTTAAAATTACTGTCTCATGGTAAGCAGTGTTTCATTGAAAAGTCTTTTACCTATGACCTTTGACTGCCTGGAAAGTATGTGTGAGCATAAACACGTATATATGTGCATAAATAAATTAAAGCAACTATAAAGTAGTAAGGAATAAGAACTGAGGGAAGGATGGCCCCAATTTGAATTCCTAAAGTTAGTGCTCTGAACGAGTGCCAGTGTAACAGATTGTAGTCTAAATATGTAGAAAAGCTTCCATACGGACATTTTTTTTTTTAACATTCTCATTCAGAAACACTTCCAAACACCCCTAGAGAAGAGTGTGCGACAAAAGTGAAGTCTTTTATTTAAAAAAATGAAGTAAATTTCATAGTTATAAAATGCCTAATGAGGAAAAGACACTCAAGCATACCCCATTTTGCAGAGGAGATGCTACAGTGCATCACCACCACTGCATGTAATTAGAATCGGGTCTGAAAGAGCAATTTCAGCTAAAGCCTTTCATCAGAGATTTTAGATTTTGATATTCACATTTATTTTGATAGAACATCATCATGTACATTTATAGATTTTATACTTTCAATTGGTATCAATTATCCATTCTCTAGTAGAAGATCAAAGATTACTAAAAGGGCGAATACTGAATCCATTTTTTCCTAATTAAAAATACTTGCAAATGAAAAACACTAAGTTAATCACAAACTACGTATATTTTCCTATTTGAAAACCCATCTAAAAATTACAAAATATCAGATTTGCCATAACACAGACATTTGACAGCATGCATAAGATAGACATATTTTACCAATAAACAAATGATATCAACTAGATTTGAAAAAGATGCAGGAAGGTAACTGCATATCGTCAATATGAAAGCACTTTGTAAATGGTGCTATAAACTTACTAATAGAAAAAATTACACTCAAAAAAACTGGAATAAAACATAAATGTTATATAGAATTATATATTCTTTAAATATTTTATAAGATATATATCTATGAAGAATGGAATAAAAGATTTATTTTTCACCAACAATTATATGTGAATGTCTACTACCCCTTACATAATGTTTCAGATGTTGGGAATATGACATGAATAATAGAGACAATGCTCCTTCTCTCAGGAAACTTATGAAATATAATTTAGGAAATTAAATTATAAGCATCCTTAAAAATGAAGTAATATCTATTTTAGGTATTTCTAATGTTCAAAAATATTAACCATTAGTAATAAAACAAGATGTAGTAATTATAAACTCCTGTACACAATAGGTCTAGGAAAAAGAGTTAATTTACAAGCTTCAAATTTTCTTCATTTTTATCAGGCAAAACAACCTGAATTTTACGTGATTTGCAAAATAAGCTTATATAAAAATAAATATCTCTTTGTAAAGAAATATATATCAGAAATACATATATGATATATGTAAATAACATCATTATATTGATAGAAATATCTGATATATATTTGGCATGTATTCATGTGGTCACATAGTTAATTCAATTACCTGGGAGAGTAGGAGATGGGATATGGGTGACATATGGGTGATGTTGAAATCTTGGTGGGTTGTCATTGACATCAGTCACAGTCACAAGCACACTGGTGGAACTGGAAAGAGACTCCGGAGACCCAGCATCACTGGAGACCACTATCAAAGTATAATTATCTTTTGTTTCTCTGTCTAGTAATGCACTTGTGATGATTTGTCCTGTGGATGGGTTGATGGTGAACTGAGAATTTCCACCAATGATGCTATAGCTAAAGCAGACAGCAAAGATAGGTATATTTCTTTTAGTTATCATGCCATAACATCTTATTTACTAATATTGAAAATATTTACTAATA
Source organism: Dolichotis patagonum (assembly GCA_004027295.1). NCBI lineage: Eukaryota > Metazoa > Chordata > Mammalia > Rodentia > Caviidae > Dolichotis > Dolichotis patagonum. The sequence continues at coordinate 103,805 of PVJX010001098.1, read as the reverse complement.
GTGAAAAACTGAAGTGTAAATGTAAATAAAAATATTGTAAGCAACATCATACACAATGACAGAATATGGCTAGAATAAAAATATTTCAAATGTTATGTGGACATTACATTGACAACTGTTATTGCAAAAGGTCCAATGATTTCAAGTAGGGTTCTGCAAGTTTATCAGGACTCTCAAATCACACATCACAAAATGAACTCAAACATTACTGTGTTTTAAATAAATGAGCCTGGCAGTACAAATCAGGGACTTGCTCTAATACTGTGGCCAGTTGCCAGGATCACAAATGAATTTTTGTAAACCAACTAAAGAATTATTTTTCTGTTGTATACCATAATAAACCTGAGAAAATCAGTTGGAGAGCTTTTTAGAGACATTGCACCACATTTAACATGCATTGGCTGTCCGGGAAAACCAAGGAACTGGTTATTTATACAGAGATATTCTTGGTTGTTAATGCTCTCATTTGTCACTCCTCATATGGCTATGCTGCTCTCTTGTCTGGGGAGGTATGGCATCGTCACGGATAGTTTGATGCTAACCAGATTGGCTGGCAAGCAGCACTTTCCACTGAGAAGAGCTTTTCTTTTCTTTATAAAGAGTAAAGCGTTCTCTGTTTTCAAATTCCTGATGTTATGTCTCAGGTGGGGTCCCAGAGACCAGGAAAGAAGTAGCTCAACTTAAAGGTTCAGGAATTGCTTACAATCCATAATAAAATGTTGGAAGATAGCAAGGAAAAAGATGTCTTCAAAAGTCATCTTTAATCCAAAGAAAAGATATGCTTGTTGGAATTAAAGGCATGCTTCTAGAGCTTAGTTTGTGTCAATATAAACAAAGTGATAGAAAGTATCTAAGAGAAAATACAGAGGTAAAAAGCTACAGTGTGGCCAGAATTGTATACATTCCATTATTCTCACAGCTTTAAACAAATATTTCAGCATTTTAATCCACTTTATGCAATAAAATATGTGGGAGGTGATATTTAGCAAGAACAGAGTTACTATAAAATTCAAAAAAAAAAAAAGAAAAAAATTAGAAACGATTTAGGAAATGACTTTGGGATTGACAGATTACTTGGCATTGCTTAGATATTTAACCTTTCGGCACACCCACATGCTAGAATCAAGAGTGACTGACAATAGAAAGGGATACACATCCTGGACCAGCAGTGACTTTATAAAGTAGAAATGCTAACCCTGTAAAATAAATTATACTGTTCTCATTATCAAAATAAAAATACCAGAGTTTACGGACTCAGTCTTTAAGAATCAGGAATTCAGGTCTCTTCAAACAATCAGTCTAACTTACCTTTTGAAGGAAGTTTGTAGAACATGCATATGATTTTCTTTTGGAAAATTTGTTGCTATCATTGTTAGAAATTATTAAATAATACATTTCTAATTTTTGGTTTAGAAATTAAACTTCGTTCAATTTTTAAAGAAAAAAAGTAATTCATGTATACTGCATGACTTTTCTTAACACCTTTATGGCAGCAAAAATCAAGGCTCAATCAAGTAGTTTCTTAAATATTCTCATAGAATAAAATAAAATAAAATATTAATCATGCATAACAATTCAAATTTTGACTTGTAAGATTTGTATATGTCAACAGCATGGTATAGGAGAAGGATCATTGTGTTGAAAGCAAATAATGAAGCATCTGGTCCAGGTTTAAATAAATAATAAAGGAACTTTACACTATACATTTTTATTTTTATGTTGTCATAATGTTATTGTCTGTTTATTGATAGGTAATATATTTAGCATTTTTGTAAAGAATTAATTGTCCTATTCATATGTGATTAATTTTTCTAAACTTCATGAAGTTTTACAGTAGATAAAAAGGATATTTTAAATTGGAGATATTCTGTAACACCAGTAGCATGAAAATTTATACTCTTAAATTTATTTATACTCTTAAGGTGAAAAGAGAGAAATACAATGAGCTCTAGAGATAGCTTTAAGCTAAGATAAAACCACACCCAGGTATTTACCTCCTTTCTTGAGGGCTTGGTTTATTTTTTAATCACTTAGGTATGTTTCTTCTGTTTCTGTGGACCCATATATTTTTGTAAGGTTTTGGAGTATACAGAATTGTGTTTCGTGCTATCTTCTTAACAGGTGAACATCTAGGTAGTCATTTAAAGATTATCATGGTACCATTAATATGTTAGTATGTACTGAACACAACTAGGCAATTTATCTATTCTTTCTTTAAAAGTCAAAACAATTCTAACAGTTCTATTTTAATTTGGGATTTTTTTCTATAGATGAAGAATATGAATCTAAAGGAAATTAAAACATTTGCACAAAGAATCTCAATCTATAAATGGTAGATCAAGAATTGGTTTTCTGTTTTTGTGACTTAACCATGGTCTTTTCCCTTTTAACTATAACATAAAGAAGGTAAAACTCAACTGAGGGAATGTAACGAAGGTGAGTAATGCTCTATCTGGTTGCTAAGACCAAAATTAACTCTTGTGGAAAGGATATCAATACAGTACTGGTTTACATGGGTTTAGTACAAGGGGTTGATTTATTTTCTTATTTGAGAATAAAAACTCATTGTTTTGAATTATTTGCAGAGGGATCATTGTTATCTGAACAATGAATCTATTGTATTGTAGATTTAAAACTAAATATCTTCATTTGATTTTTTAAACTTTCTTTGCCTCTCCCTGAAATCTATAAAGGAAATAAGAACTTTGTTGTATGGTAAACAAATAAAATCATTTAGTAAGAGGCTGGATTTTGAACACAGTTCACTTGGATATAAATTTAACCGGACTAGTAGCACTTAAATTCATAAAACCTCTGAATTTTTCTAAGCCTTCGTTCGTTGTTCATAAATTGATGATTCTACGTATACTTCTTTCAGTTGGTAGTTTGAGTATTAAACAAAATTCTGTATGAAAAGCATGTGGCATGGTAACTGGAACAAAGTAAGCAAGCAAAAGTCTAGTTTTACACGTAATACAGTGTATGTACACTTATAAAGTAATAATATATTAAATATTCTATTCAAATACATAGATACTTAAATGGACAGACCAACTAAAAAGCAGACATAGGTCAGTAAGCTCACATCCTAAATGGACATGGAAAAATATACGTAAGATAAGGCAGTAGTTCTATGACACTACAGAGAGCCAGTCCTAGGTGGATAGAAGACACAGAAAAGTTTGGACTGGAACGATTAAAATTAAGTCTTCCTGGAGCAGAAATAAGTTTCAGATAAGCTTTGAAAAGGTTTACATTATTGTTGGAAAAGGGACAAAATACATTTTCAAGAACAGCTTAAAGCCCTTTCTGTAAAGGTGTAGATGGTAAATACGCATTTTCAGCTGGCCGGTCACAGGTCTGTCACAGGATGCAGCTCATCCCTGCAGTGGGAAAGTGGCCGCAGTCAGTGAGGATGCAGATGGGCATGGCTGCACTCCAACCACACTTTGTTTACACAAGCAGGCACAGAGCCAACCAGAGCCTGCGGCAGGAGTCTGCTTCCTCGTGGTCCAGGCTATAGAGTGACTGGACCCGGGCTGTGAGGCTGAGGAAAGCTCTGATCCTTTTCCCAGGAGCAGAAAGTGATCTGGTGAGGCTGAAATTTTGACTGTATGTTTGTGGATTTGTGCAGAATAAGCTTGGGAAGACACTGGGGCCGTTTATGGAGTTGCTAGAATATGAAAACTGGGCATTAGGCCACAGGCAAATTGGAAGTTGAAAGATTCAGGGGTGTGGAGCATCGTTGTTGTAGAGAAGCAATGAATACTCGGGCTGGTTCTCATTATAGCCCCTGTCCTTTTAGGCATGGACTCAGCCCTGGCCACCTTCAAATCACCTACAATTCTGGGAGAGGCAACGTTGCAAAACATAAACTAGTGGCCATGTTAAGGCCCTGCTTGAAACACTCCTATTGTTTCTCCCATAGATGCAGGAAAAAATGGTAATTTCTTCATATGGTGTATAAGGTCCATTCCCAACCTACTGGAACCATATTGAAAGACGTTTTCCACTAATGTCATACTTTTGCATAGCTCTGATTTTATACCTGTTATCATCTTTGTTACAACATATTTTATCCTTTATTTACTCATAAACTACTTATTTTTCTAAGAATGACTAATTACATGAGTATTGTTTTATTTTCTCAAATTGTATTGATCAGACTGTTCTTTCTACCATTCTGTGCTTAGAATAAACTTATTATAAGGCAACACAATTATTATAAGTTTGTAAATTACCTTCATGTAAGACCTAGTGTCCCTAAAATCCTTCCAATTTAACAGACAACTTAATAGCAAGGGCCATGTACAGTACAGTGCAGCACAGATAATGGTGAGATTACAAACTAGGGAGGGAAGTACCAGTTTATTATAATAGTTCCCACATGATGTAGTTAGGGACTCATAGCCTTTTGGCAGGAGGAGTTACAGAGACATTAGAGAAGGACACTAGAATGGTTTACTACTTGAGTCAAGGAAAAAGAGAATGGTTGTTGACCATAAGATATGGATAAAGAAAGATAATAATGTTGAAAAAAAGCAGAAAATCAGCAACCCAAACAAGAAAGGTTTAGCATTTCATGTACCCTGGGATTCTGATGCCATCAGAACCTGCAGGTAAAATAAATATTCCAGAGAGTTACATGACTGAGAAGCTATAAAAAGTATCATCGTCCATAGTACAGACCTGGACACCTTCTTAGAATTGATGATTATAGACATGGAAATTGTTATCTCTCTGTCTCTGTCTCTGTCTCTCTCTGTCTCTCTCTGTCTCTGTCTCTCTCTGTCTTTCTCTGTCTCTCTCTCTCTCTCTCTCTCACACACACACACACACACATATATACACACACAGAGAGAAAAAAAGTCAGAAAACTATAGGGAATGTTTAAACTACTTTATAGGGAAAAAAGATGAGTTGCAGGTACGTACTTAAGTCTGGTCAGGAATACAGGATCAAAAACAAGATACAACATTTATAGAAACATTGAACACCAAAAAGTAGAAAGAAAGAGTGACAATCCAAACAATATAAAAAAGCATAAGGCATATAGACTCAGGAAAAGTCATTAGACTTAACAAATTTCATCAGTTTTCTAAGAGAGCCTTTTTTTGTAAGTAGTAGAAAAGAAAATCAGATTGGAAGATTTCCAGAATAGCTAGAAATTAAAATGAAGTAATGAAGCTTCCTTTTCAAGAATCTGTGGTAACTAGAAAATGTGAAGATCATTAATTCAGTATATTTAGTTGTCATCCACTACTATTTGTTAGACATTGCATAAAGTGGAAGGCATTAGAACTAAGATACATATGAGAAAGAAAAAACCTACTTTAGTAACCTTTAGGTTTCTGCAGCTGAACAACACACATTATAGATATTAAATGATTCCATAGGATAGTGATTGAGGAAACAATTTTAAAAAGTAAAACTTATATTATGATGCAAAATAAATAGAATTGTTCTTTTAACCTGAATATAGATGGATTATTTTCTGAATTCCATGAATAGAAATGATGCATTACTATCTACCATAAAGATATATCATATACCATTAAGACTATCAATCCAAAATAATAGCAGTTTAAGCAATCATGCATATACATCTATAAGCCTAATTTTAATTTATACTGTAAAATTTGTTCTAATCTCATTTATGTTTATCTAGTGATTTTTCATGTAATCACTATCCTAGTCCACTATGTGGACTAAAAACTATCCACATAGTAAGTTAATGACTTTCACATGAGTTTTTTTTAACATGTGGGCTTTATAGATGTACACAAACATGCAAGTATAAAGTTGATTGTCTGATATTACAGGAAAATTAATATCCAACCAACTAACAAGCAAAATATGCATCCTCAATTCAAACTACCATTAAAATTTTGTACAACATTCTAAAAATATTAATAATATATTCTGGACCCATTTTACATTCATTACAGTCTTTCACAACTGTAAGACAGTACTTTGCAATAAATTTTCTACATACACAGAAGAAAACAGAATGTCACCAGAACATTTACTCTAGAAATAAATGGATAAAATGAATTATAAGATCAATTGTATAAACATTCAGCTTCACACCAAGAATTTAAATATTATCTTTGAAAAGTTTTCTCTAAATAAAGAATTATAAAAGATTATTAGAGCATCACATGATGATGAATAAGCGAAAGTCATTGTCTCATTCACCGAGCATTAGTATGTGTTAAACAGATGCTAAGTGCTTTGCATCGATTAGAGTAAGGTGGACTGACAGATAACAAGTATATTTTATTGCAGGTGTTGTTGAAAGTAGTAATTTATTTTTTTTTTGTTTTTATCCACTGTAAACTCAGTTGTACCATTAGTATAACTAGTTCAGTGATAAAAAATGATGTGTATAAATGTTTGATAATATTCTCCTACTTTTCAGTTCATAATAGCAGAGTCAGGATTCAGTTGCAAAGAGCTTGATTACCATGGCTTTATTGTAACCTTAAACTGAAGATTCTGTACTAAATCTCAGACGATAACCCTCATCATTTGCACCACAGGGAGTAGCGCAAGTAAAAGAAGGTGTATTTGTTAGTCTTTTGAGTTTCACAACCAAGTAGTGCAGTTGCACCTGCCACTCTCAGAGTGATGCTGTTGTAATGATGCAAAGAGGCATAAAGCTCTGACATGTCCCAAATCCTCAGTGATTTGCCACGATAAGGCTGTAGGAATTCATCCAGCTCTTCTCTTGGAAGTTGGTCCCTGTCTTCTGCAAAAAAGTGTGTGCTCTGTTTTCTGTGATTTTTACAATGCATGTAAGCATTTGTTGTGTCCTAATTTCCCTCTACATCTCTGGCCAGACTTTCGTAATTGCCTTGGTGTGTTTTGTCTGAAGATTCCCAATGACCAGCTCTTGTTCTTCTTTCCTTCTTTTGCTACACTCTCTACAGTATCACCATTCGGTTCTTTATTCCAAATGTCTTCTGGAGACTCCCGAACCTCTAAATCCAGCACTGACACCAACCATAAGATCATTAGTCAGAACTGTAACTTCCTAGATGATGTCTATTGTGAATGACTAACAATCACTCCAAAGCATATATGAATAAATTCTATATGCCCCAAACTTCTTTGTTCTCCAGATGTACCTAAATCAGTCTAAGATGTTCAGGCCAAAACATGAATAGTAGATTCATTTCTGTTATCTGATCTATATTCTAAATTTATTCCTTCAATTTTCTTTTCTCTACCTAATTGTGAGGCCACTTGATGTCGTGTTTGAATTACTAGAGGAATTAGTGCCTAAGTGGTCTGCTTGTTACATCTCTGTCAAGTCTCATTTTATGGATGAGTAATATTTCATCCATATCCAACACAGAAACTTTATGTTACTGCTAGAGTTTAAAATATTCTCATACTTTTTCCCTAAAAATAAATCCAAAATCTCCTAATCTCTTAACCAAGGAGTCCTTTATGACCTGTATGAATTGAACCCTGCTTATCTCTGTATTCTTTTTCTTATTCTGGTCCAGCCACACTGAACTTTTAGATAACAACATCAGACTTACTTTCATATCTTAATTTAAAATTTGCCTCCTGCTAGAAGGCATCTGCTATGTTCTGAGTGTCTCTCTTCAAATTTATTTCCATTAATTATTGAAATTTAGGGACCAATGTGATAACATTAAGAGATGAACCTTTAGGAAGAGAAGGAGTGATAGAGTTTTCATGGATAAAATAAGTATTTTATTTGAGGGCTCTTCCGTCACACGTGGACACTAGCTTCATCTTCTTTTAAGGATGTGGCAAAAGGGTTTTATTTGAAAAGTTGCTTCCTCCAGACACCAAGATTTTCAGCACCTTGATAGCCTCTATAAAGGTGAGCAATAAATTTTTACTGTTTATAAATTATCTAATCTTAGATATTTTAGCATAGCATCACAAATAGACCCTTTATAAAAATCAGATCTAAAAGACTGTCATCACTATAGGAAATAGCCTTATTTATGCACAATTGTCCACCTAAAATTTAAAAAGGCTCGGAGAGAACAGGAGTCTTGCTGTTTAAGACTTATTCATATTAGTTGTACAATAAAGATTTATTGAAGTTTAAAAAATGCTTCTGATACCTTTACCCAATCATCTCCACCAGTAGGAAGAGACTAATTAAAACCAGTTTCCCTAAAAGATTTTGTTAAAAGGAAATTATTAACAAAAAAAAGTCATTACAATCATTTTATGAATATATATGCTATTTTTATTAATAATTCATGTGATCTGCCCAAATCCTAACTTCTGATAAGTTATCTTTCTTGCGAGCCAACCCAGTCTAACTTAAATAACGCCAACCTACAGAAGAGGATGGGTACTGTGAAAAAATATTGTCTTGTGGCTTTTTCCAGACAATCTGGAAATCACTTTTTCTTATAAATTTAGAATGGGCATAGATTAAGAAGGTAAGATAAACTGATGGCTTTCACAATCTCAGAACAGGCTTCCACCTTTCCTTCTTTGTGTTAAGAAGCCTTAAGAAGAGAAAAACACACTTTGGCACAAATAAACTACACTCAGTGTTCTTGGCTTAGGAGTGGCTAGGGGAGGGTTAAACATGGCCAAACTTCTTTGACATTCCTCTCATCAGGGGTGCACGCATGTCTCCTCCCAGTGAATCCGGGTTGGCTGTAGCTGCTTTGACTCACAGAGCACTGGGGAGATGCTATTGTGCTACTTCTGGGCCTGATGTTTAGGAGAACTGGCAGCTTTCACCACAGGTTCTTGGAGCCCACAGACACCATGTGAAAACTCATCTACTCTACTAACCACAGCATGAAGTCCTGAGACCACAGGGGAGAGGGGAGAGCGTGTTACATCCCTGTCAAAGCAGCCGATACGTGAAGCCGTGATGGACTCTCCAGCCCACCTGGACACCTGGGAAACAAATGCATTAAGCAGGACCACCCACTGCTTTCCTGAACTATACAATCATAAGATAGGAAAATGTAAATAAAACTAATAAATAAAAATTTAGAATGAGCAAAATTGTTATAGTTTGAATCAAGTTAGGAGTTAACAGGAATAGTTAACAGGAGTAGTACTGTTTGTTAATATGGAATTTCTGGTGCAACTAGACAATATGTTCATTCAGTTCAAATTCTCATGTTAAAGAAGAAAATAACCCACATTCGTATGGTTAAATTTACTGACCTTATAACTGCATTGGTCGAAGCATCAGCATCTGAGGCATTTACCAATAAGACATCTGTTCCAGTCGGTGCGTCTTCAGGAATTGTTGTAAAATACATTTTACTACCAAAGGTAGGGACATTGTCATTGACATCATCTACTATGACGTTGATTGTTCCGGTTCCAGTCAAAGCAGGGGATCCTAGAGAGAAAAGAAAACAAAGTTTTAATGTTTATAATTTATAAAAAATAAATACATTTAACAGGAATTAGCCAAAGACAGAATTACAGGAGATAAGTTTTAACACACCAAACATAATTTTTCAACACATAAAACAGGAGAATGACTGATTTTTTATTTTGTTCTAAGAAAAACATTTTCACTGATGACCTAGAATTTGAATTCTTTCCTATTGACTCTACACAATGAGCGTATGTCATAGCCTTATTTTGTTTTAAAGGTGCTGATTTGACAATGTAGAGCACAACAATGTCATTTAAATGCCACAAAAGAGACACTGTGAGTAATCTGTCTGAAATTGCGTTTAAATAGTACAAACCAGATTCAGAGCAACCCATAGCACGGAATAGCCGGCCAACTAACCAGGTACTATTAACACTGTTATTCTTAGTGGGGACTATCACTGTTGCTATCAAAAACTGCAACAGAGTCTCTGACATTTAAATCCATTTGTCCATAGCAATCAAAACTTGCTTATTAAAAAAAGAGCTTAAAAGTATGTCTCAAAACTATGATTTTCCACTAACTTTATACTGATGAGTCGTCATAGAATCATTCTAATTGTATCTATTTGACATAATGTGAAATAATTTCTTTTCATTTTTTCTTCAGCTTTGTTATCAACATTTCGTTACAACCCCACATTTAACAAAAAATTGGAATGCACAATGTGTGTTACACAAAGCTCACAGACTCGTTTGTGGTGAAGGGCAGATGCCATATTTGGTTAGAATTCTGTGGGTTGTCCTCATAACTGAAACGAAAATCACCCTCATAACTGAAATGAAAATCATCTCCTTTGTTGTGTTTTCTAAACCATTTTGTCAGACTTTAACTCTTCTAAATAAAAACAGTGGAGACCCATTCCACATCATTTATTTAAAGTAAAATACAGGCCCAGATAATTTCTTTGTCTATTTAAGGTAATTTCTCCCTTAATTTTCCCTTCTAAAAACTTTAAATCCTAATTGTATTTGTAGCTCAGTATTCTCTCAAAAAAACACTTATTCATCTAAATATGTATAGTACAACTTTATTATCATAGAAATGTGTGTTGAGATCCACAACTTTTCATTATTTTCAATATTAGTTTTCCTAATAACTTTTTCTCACCACTATTCAAGAATTTTTCTATGATCATAGATTATAATTACTGATGGCATATACAAATCAGTTTTTATGCTTAGATATACAAAACCAAAATCAAAAAACTGGAAAAGTACAGAACATAATGACTTAGGTAGGCTATTTGTCATCTTTATGTTCAATGTAGGAAATTAAAAATTTTGTCAAAGAAATATGTATGACTATGTGGAGTAGACACTATAAGGAATATGAGACTTCATGGTACCCTCCTAGATACTTATACAGCTCAATTTAGTTCACATGCTAATAGTTATGTACATATTAGATATTTCATACTAAGCAGTTCTTTCACATTAACATATGATATTTTAAAGAAGTCTTATCTATTAGTGTTTAATTTTACATTATATGAAAGAAAGTTAGTTCTTACGCCATTGGTTACGTGTTTAATTCACTAAAGGATTTTAAAAATTCTTTTACTAGTTGTTTTAAGAGTTGTTCATTATAAAAGATGGTAAGATTAAGTTATAAATATTTTGCACATACATACTCCAAAAATACATACAGAAATATTATATGCTAAAGAAGCATATCAAAATAATGCTTTTAAAATGTCACACAACATACTAAGATGACTAAAAGCAAATGTTTATTGAGTTTTTAGGTATATTATATATGCATGTGTTCAAATATACGTACATTATTTTATCTAATCCTTTTAGATTACTATTTGTGTCATGCCCTTTTTAGATATGAATAAACTGGAGTTTGTAAAAGTTGGTAACTTTTGTAAATCCATAGAGCTAGTAAGGAATGGAGCCAAGATCTGATACATGCAACGCCGCCCTAGGGTATCCCAGTAAACAGCCATAGGTGTTGTGCCTGGGAGGGCTGCCTGGTGGGATGCTCTGGGCCTCTGGACAGTGTTTAGTGAGGTCAGAGAATAACCCTAACCCGGAGGGGAAGGAAAGACCCAACTGAGAGGAACTCTAGCTGTTTTCCAGCTTAAACTGGTGGAACATTTCCAGTTTAAACTGGTGCCAGCATAAATTTAAACTTTCTCACAAACAGTATGTTAAAACTAAAACAAATGTGTAGTGTTGACAACCAATATTTAGTTTAAATGTCTTACGCATGTATTTAATTACATGTGGCGTAATGAAATGGAAGTTAATGATGCAAATTATGTTAGCATCTTCCTACAAGTTACATTACAATACATTAATACATTTAGCTAGAGTATATCTATGTATTTGTGTGGTTGAAAGACGGTATCATGGGAAGAGGAGTGTATACAGGAGTAACTGAGAAAGAGGATAAGTAAATCAAGGTCCCAGAGGCAGAGGGTTTGGGGAGGTGAAGGTCCCCTTATTGATATTTTAGTTTATTCACTAAATCTCAGTCTCCATGTGTAAAGTGCAAGGTCCCAGAGGCAGAGGGTTTGGGGAGGTGAAGGTCCACTTATTGGTATTTTAGTTTATTCACTAAATCTCAGTCTCCATGTGTAAAGTGGGATGAGAAAGTAAGAACAGAATTTTCCCCAAAAGAAGTGGTGAGAAGAATGCACTAGACATAGGAAAACAAAAAGCATAGTCACAATGTGTTTTATATTGCTCATTACTGTTTTTGTTGTTTTGGAAATAGAAATAGATTGACTCATATATTAAAGGCTAGGTTAATGTTATAGATTTCAGTGTTTATAGCTTTCAAAATTTTTCCCTTCATAAACCTATCAATTTATGCAATGATAATCTTTTTGAGAACATTTTAAATCACAGGTATTCTTAATGATTCTTTTACAGTATAAATAAAGAACATTTATTTCCCCAAAGAATCTACATCCTTGTTGAGAATAATTTGAATTGGAAATTTTCAAATGTAAGATTTTAAAATTTACAATGAAAGCTTAAGGAGGATGTGAGTTCTTCTGATATACACATTGCTCTCCAATCTACAATGCTGAAACTCGTTAAGAAATGGCTCGATAAGAGGCAAGCAAAGGTTCTATCTTTGGTGTCTAAAGTTTCTGGCGATACCCAAGTGGAAAACCACATGAAAAATGATGACTAAATCATTGTGTCAGGGCCATGTGATTTCTTTGCAAACTACATCTTGTTGCTGACATATTTTCTGAGTTAGTAAGTAAACAGGAAAAATGCCATCTACACAGGAAAACATTCAGCAAATTCAATCTCAACGTTTATGCCAATGATTGTCTAATTTTTCCAGATGATTTAAGATATTGGTGACAACAGATAATCATGGCATGAGAAGCGGTCCTGCACATGATCTGACATCTATCTGTGGTCCCTTCCCAGGCCAAAACCTTTCTCCAGTGCCCTCTTTTCTCCCCGTATTGTCTGTCGCAGCCCACTTTATAATCATTTGGAGTTTTCTTCTTATATATTTTTTCTGATCCTAAGAGCAGACAGAACTCAAGGCACAATTGTTGTACTGCCTTGCCACCAAGAATACACATTTTTGTTGTTATAAATATTTCAATTTTAAAAGAAAAATCCTTAAAAATTAATTGTAAACTTCTAAGTCTTTTAATGAGACTTAACCCCAAATTTGAATTCTGTCTTCAAAATTTTTAACTTTTACTCTTGGGAAAGGGTACTACATCTCTGGCCAATCCAAGGTTTTATTTGTGCACAAACTGTACTAGTTCAGAAGTCACTATTGCTCAGTTACAGGCAGATAAGTAAAATCAAAGGAAAAAAAATCTCTCCTGATTTCAAGTAAGTTACATTTTACAACTTTTTTCCTTTTTTCTTTTTTCTTTCTTTTTTTTTTTTCTTTGCCAAATTGGGGACATAATTCCTTAGTCACTGGCTACCTGAGATCATGGAATTTCTTCGTGTGTATTAATTAAAAAATAAAGCTATGCTTATGTAGTTCTTTTTCTGTATTTTTTGCTTTTGTTAACACTTCCTTTTAGCTTTGTAAAGAAACGTCTAGGCTTCTTATGTTTCTGCTTCCCATCATTTGTATGAGTACATCCCATCTAAAGTACTGTTCGGGGCAGGAGCCGGAGCTCAGTGGTACAGTGCTTCCTAGAATATACGAGGGCCTAACTTCCATCCTCAACAGGGAAAGAGAAAAGTTAGAATTGCACTATGCTTACTATGGACTTTTCTTCAATCCCTAGCTTTCTGCTGGCTGAAAAATGATATACCCAGCTACATTAATTGTTGTCTTGTCTTGAAAATTGTCAAAGCTCTTTAACATTACTGCATCTAAATTTAAAACTACAGTTACTCTATCTTTTAAATATATATATATATATATATATATATATATATATATAGTTATTTACTATTACATATATGTATATTACTGAGCACATATTTAATATCAGGTCTATATGAGTACTTTGTGTATGCATTATTCATTTAGTATACAGACCCCATGAACCTAGTATAATTGTTTTAATTTTTAAAAGAATTTCTATATTCAGCCATAGTAGACGGAGAGCACTTCTAAATTTTTAAGAAAATCTTTTCCAAGTGCATTAAGCTCAAATAAAACTATGACACTCTCATTAAACATATTTTACTTTATATTGTTATCCTTATTATTAACATGCTTCTTCCATATCTTTCCAAAATTATGAAGAATTTTGGAAATTATGAAGAAGAAGAATACTTCTGCTTAATTCATTTTTATCAAAAACAATAATGCATGTCAGCAAGCCTTGTGCTTGGTCTGTATTAAATTCTTTCATTTCACATGTGAAAAACTTGCCTAGAGCTACATGGCTAAAATTTCAGAGGGAAATATAACCCTTAGCCTGAGGATAGGGTCAGGGAAAAAGAATGGGAACAAAGCGTTGGAGGTAGTATAACTCTTATAAACGGAAGGGCCCAATTAATCCTGATTGCAAACGAAGATTCACAATATGAGAGGCAATGTTCAGCATGAATGGATCTGATAATGATGGATTATAATCACAGTGCTATGATAGGGCAAGATTATTTAATTTATGGTGGGATTGATTTATGAGGACAAGATGTAATCAGAAAAAGAGGCAAGATACGCTGACATACTCTCCTAGTAAAGGACAGAGAGCAAAGGGAAGTGATAGAAATGAAATAAAAGATCAGAGTTCAGAACTTTATAGAGGTAAGGGGAGTGCAGAGGACATTTCAATTAGAAGTCACAACTAGAAGATGTGAACAATTTATATGGTGAATGTTTAAATTTAAGAATATATATATCACAATAAAAGATATATTGCCATCAATCCTCCTCAAAATGTTCATCCATGCTTCAAACACACCTATCTCACTGTTTTTGCCAATTCTTGAAGCACTTCTGGAATTCTTCTTTCATGAGGGTCTTTTTGTGACATTGTGACTACCTTGATATCCTCAGTCAATTCAAAACATTTAAGGCAATTTCTGGTAAATAAAGGCTTTAGAGTGTATCCTCATCTAGATTAGACTGGTACCATGCGAGTTCTGCTTCTTCCACAGTGACCATGAAAGACGAACGTTTTGAATTCATGCAGCACATGGAGGCAGCCACAAGAGCACAACTAAACACACTCAGGAAAAGGACCTCCAAGACTGCTTTAGAAAGCTTCAAGATGGATGGGAGAGTATGTTTGAAGCAGGGGGGAGCATGTGAAGAGGATTAATAGAAATGCATTTTTCACTGTAATACTTTTTTTAAAATTTCAATATTCATCATACCTGGTACAATATATTCTACAGTTTAATTATAGTTAGTAGTCAGAAAATAAAAGGAATTGTAAATTGCAAAACTCCATGTATTATGCTTATACATATATAGTTGTATGTGCAGATACACACACACATACACACACATATAGATATATAGATATAGATATATATAATAAATGTGGGTACATTTATAACAATCCAGCATTTTTAGACATAATAAAAACACATAGTACTTTAAATGATACCTTCTAATGTTATCAATTGTTGTATATTCACACATATCCACTGGAACGCACATACACAGACACTCAGGGAGACTTTTTAGACACCATAGGTAATTCCAGGCATTCTCTGAATCACAAGTTATACTCTTAAGTTGGGAAATAACTGACTAGTACTGCCTTGTTGGTGGCTAAATAAGCTAAAATTTATCAAAATGAGGTTCAAGGAAGTTTAAAATAAGACCATAAAAAGAAAAAAGATTCAGGAACAATGCTCATCAGAAAATACATAATATATAATAAGCAGAAAAACTGAGACTAAATAGCGAACTAAAGACTAAACTTTGTACAGATTACATTTTTATGTTACCCCTTACAAAAATACACTTTCCAAGAAATAACATGTTCTAAGCTCAAATAGGAAAAAAATGAGGCAGTATTCACTAGTGGCAAAGAAAGCATCAATATTATTTTGGTACAAATTAAATGCATTTCAAGTGGCAGTAACAGCCTCCCTTACAGGCTGTAGTTTTGATTACTCATGGTCAGCAGTGGCTTAAAAATATTAAGTGAAAAATTTCAGAAATAGAATATAAATTAGAAATAATTTTATTATTGTATGCTGTTATAATTGTATTATTTTTATTACTGTTTATTACCTCTAATACATAAAATGAAATTTATTACCGATGTATATGTATGTATAAAGAAAAGTATATATAAGGTTTGATATAACATGCACGGCTTTAGGTGTCCAATGGGGATCTTGGAATATTTCTCCCCTGGATAAGGAAACTACTACTCGTGTGTGTGTGTGTGTGTGTGTGTGTGTGTGTACTTGATGGAGAAACTCAGCATTGACAGACTAATACCAGCATTTCTGTTGAAAAATAAACATGGGAGAATTAATAGATATCTGAGCAAAAGAAGAAAATAGAAGCCAATTCGTAATGATTGGTTTCACATCTCATATGTTTCTGAGACATAATAATTAAAAGTTTACAATGTTTAAAATTTAAAAAATACATAGTTTTCAGAAATACAAAAATTTATTCATCAAAATAGAAGTTTTGCTTAACTAAAATCTATAGCTTTGCAAAACAGCCGGTTTCGTTCTTTAATCATTTGGTGCATGAATTGCCTGTCTGAATGTGTTTGGTTTCAATGAAGTATTAGCATCTTTTTCCCATGAAGTAAACTGATTTTTCTCCCAGGAAATAAAGCATCCATTGAGAATATGTTCAAGTTTGGCCATTCTACGTTAACATTGAAGATAAGGTGGTTATATTTAAATTTGAACTTGGGAAATACATAAAATAAATAGGCATGCAACCTATTTGAAATATGACACATGAGGTTTTATTTTAGGATATTTTAAAATAACATTATTGATAATTACTAGTCCTATAAATATACTGGTATAAATTAGATAATAAGAATCACTTGATTTTTATTATACATTAAGTATATTTTATTTAAAAAACTATTTCTTTAATACAGATTGTATACTAGTGACAGCAAATAAAATAAAAGCATTTTTTACTATAATGAAAATACACTGACATGTTATACAAGTGTGAATGTAATTTAAGTCACTGAAACATGCATATAAATTTAGAATGATAAATTTTATACCATGTGTATTTTGCCAAATTATAAAAATCTTAAGATAAAATAAAATATTTAGGCAGCTACGTTAGAAGGAATTTAATTCACAGTCAGAAAGGGACTGGGCTTTCAAAGTCAGTGAAAAATAAAGACAACAGAATTGTGGCTGGAGGTGGGTCTGAAGAGGACCAGGCCCAAGGCAAAGATGCAAAGGCCAGGCCTCCCTAGGTGATAAAAACTAACTTGAGATTATACTCTAATTACACCACCTGGTCCACAATCCAAATAAGCATCAGTTGCCCAGATGGGTGACCAGAGCATCTGGGTCATCCCTTCCCGAATTGCCTTTGTTCTCTCCATGTACTCTTGCTATGACTCGCTTCACTATTGGATCAGCATTAGCTAAGCAGCTATACCTGTTGTCTTACAGGTTGATTGCAGTTGGACCTACACTGTACCCACAGTGTGACTTTGCTTTATAAATTACTCATGACAAAGGTTCTCGGTGGTCACCCACTTTCAAGACCCCTGTCTCTCAGGAGCTATCTCTCAATAAACTCTTTGTACTGTTATTCTCCATTGTTTCCTGGAATTTGTTCTTCAATTTTCAGGGACACTAACTCAGCACATCTGACATCTAATAGATTGGAAGTTATGTTTTTCCTATATCAATATTATCCAAATATGTTATCTCTGAAAAAACAGATTATGTGGAATTACTATTAAAGAACATTTAAAAAATCAATAGATATTAAAACCTGGGAACACTACAAGCTACCAACAAATTTTGAATTCAGCTTGGCACCTGCCTTCATATTCAATTACAGATTTATGAGCTAGCTATCAAAATATGCCACAAAATAATCATGATAATATAAAATTAAAGGACTTTTAAAAAGAAAGAAGATATTCATAATAAAGTCAAGTTATTTCTGGCATGTATCATTTTACATTTTAGATCACATCAACTGTTTTTAATGTTAGAAGTTGCTTGCTGCCATTTCAGAGATATATTTTCTTTGTGTTCTTGGATTAATAGTTTATGTAAACTGAATGAAAATAGATTGATATTATTTTATTAAATTCTAATCATATAGAACATAATGGCAAAATAGCTCTTATTCAATAAGTTTTTAGTGATTAAACAATCTGAGGTGTTTTCAAATTTATAAAAATAAAATTCTACTAGGTGTGGGAGCACATGTCTGTAATTCTAGGACTCAGAAAACTGAGGCAGGAGGATCCCTGTGAATTCAAGGCCAGCCTGATCTACATAAGCAAGTTCAAGGCCAGCAAGACTGTCTAAATAAACTAATAAAGAAAATAAAACAAGATTAAGTTAAATTAAAAAATAATTCTATACAGTTGTTTTTACTAACAGAGTAGTTGACTGAAAGTTATTTAAGTAAATGATTCATAATAACGTTTATGACATTTACAGGGATGATACAAAACTTTAGAAGAAAAATGGTAAACTAAAGCAATAGCCAGTCCTCCACCTTGAAAACAGAATTTCTATCTTAGACAAAAACTCCAATGGAAATAACCAAAATTGCCTTAGTCTCAGAATAGCAATAAGCTAAATGCAATTAGTTGAAGATGGTTTTAACACTATTTGATAAGTGCAATTATTAATGTCTTATGAAAGGTTTTTAAGCAATTTGTATTATTAAAATTGTTCATCACAGACAAGACAAGCTTTTCAAAAAATTAATTCTGTCAACAAAATTTGGTCTTTCTAAAGCATTTAAAAGAATCCTTCAGATGAAAAATGTCATACAGCACAAATCTAACCTCTTTGATTATAGAGCCAATTGTAATGCAGTGACCTCTCAGGCTAAACAATGTGACAGACAGCATTAATTCAAAATGTCATCATAGCCTCACTGAGAAAATAAAACATGGTGATTAGTCCTTTTAGCTATTAGCATTAACTTCTGTAAAAAGATCTTGTTCCCCCTCCATTAAGAAGTAATTTCCAACCCCTGCATAAGAATGCAGTTTATTCTCTCTTTCAGTTGGATGATAAATGTCCTTAATTAGAAATGCTAATAATTTAACTTTTCCCCAAAGGCCTATTAATTATTCTGACACACAGACACTACATAACTGAATTCTCTGGTAAAATCTATGACCAGAATATATCTATATCATTGTAGTACAATGTATTAGATTGCACACTGATAAAAAATAATGTGGTTTTTATACAGATGAATCTGCCACCACATATTAAGTGCAAACACACACACAACCCGAATGACTGCATTGCCTATGCAAGCATGTGTATATTATGCATCTTGGATAATCTTCGTATAAAAACTAACATTTGCTTTGAATACATATACCTTCATTTGATGATTTAATGAGAAATATGTCTGTGTTTTCTAATTTATGAACAGTCGTACTTTTAAAATTATATTACTGATAGAGACACAACTAATTTTTCACTTCTTAAATCAATGTGGTTGTCAATATAATCCAAAATGTAAAAATTGATATAAACATGATGTAAACAAAATATATGGTGTACGAGAAAATAATGTGAAGAAGTGAGTAATGATTAAGAAATAATTGCCTGATGATTTCAAATCACATTTTCACCAGTTAATAGTTATGTAACACCTACATCAATTGATTTAACCTTCCTTCATTCTCAGTTTTGGTTTTTTTGTTTTCTCCTTTTTTTAAGTCATAAAATGGAAAAGCAGTGTGGTAAATTACTGCCTTATTGTGGGCTTTAATGAAATCACATAACATAAATTCTGATAGGTACCTGTGCTCAGGGTACCCAGAACCATGTCACCCAAATGCTTGTAATTTCCTAAGTTCCACCTCTTTTGAATGTCCTCTTTAAAAGCCAAACATTTATATCTTTCTATTTGATACCTCTATTGAGTATCTCATTATATTTCAAGTATAATATGTTCAAAAGATAATTCTTGATTATCTCCCCTAAAATCTTCATTCTCTTCATCTCCAAATTGTTCAAGTCCATCACCTAAAACTCATGTTTGACTTGTCTCATTCAACCTCTTACTTTCCATTCCATCCTCTAGTCCAACTGAGTCCACCTTCACAGTGAGTGAAATACACCACTACTTAACATCTGACCACGTTCAGAATGCATCACTCCAAAATATGACATCTTAGTAGAATATACATTTTCATACAAAAATGCTTGGGAAATGGCAGAGCTATACCAAGGAGTCTGCTTTTCCTCTTCAGCCTGATGAAGGTCATAGGACCAATATGTGACAGGTGCCTTCTTTGTACTGAGAGGAAAGAGCATTGTGTTGGTTACTTTTCTCTCATTGCTGAGACAAATTATCTGATGCCCAAAATTAAGGATGGAAAAATTTATTTAGCTCACAGTTTTTGGAGGTTTTAGTCCATAATCAACTGGTTCCAGGGCAGGGTGGAACACAGTGTGGCTGCTGACTTTCTGGAACATGGTACTCTGTGGCTTTCTCAAGAGCAAAGTCTTTCACTTTTGAGGCTACAAAGGGTGGACACTTGCTGTTTCTTATGATATCCTTAAGTCACATTTTCTATCACCCTGTTCCTTCTCAGTGATAATATAATATCATCTATAATATAATCAGCTTATACCTATTAATCTGTATAAATTTTTATATGGTCTCTTTAGTGATTTAATTTGAACAATGCCTAAATTTAAGCATTTTTCAAAAGCTCATATTTTTCAAAAGTTCAGTGTAGAAATTACAGGTTTCTACTAATTAGTCTTAATTTTAATTGTTTTGAAGCATTTATTCATTAAAGGAAAGGAAACTAGTTAAATATTGTATTCACTAAAGTAAAATAGTTTATGAAAAGAACTTTTAAAATGTAACTTTAGAAATTTACACCATACAGAGAGTCAGCTGGTTATTTTAGGAATAGCCTGACTTTCTTAAAATATGTAAGAAATACGATCTAGGAGAGCAAGAGCTGAAAGGCAGAAATTCTGGATACTCATGGAAACCCTGTCATTACCTGGGGCTATGGGCTGTGGCAAACTGCAAATTTGTCCCAGGTTTTTATTTCCTTATCTGGAAAATAAGGGAAGGAAACTGGCTCATTTACAAGAAGTCTTCATGCCAAAAAATTTATCATTTTGAATCATATCTCTCTAAGTTGGAATTTTTGTATAATTTTCTTTAAAAATACCTCCATATTACACACTAGATTGCAACTATAATGGCCCTCAATGAGACACCATGTGCTTTTATTGCCTTCTCACAGACTGTCTCAGTTCTCTGCAAGACTAGGGGCAGATATTAATGGCTCACAGATTTTTTATTTTACCAGTGAGGGCATTTAATCATAAGTTTAAAAAAATTCCAAAAGTCCTAGACAAATTACTTTCATGTATGTATATCTCTCATTGGGATACACTATCCAAACTCCAAAATTTTCATAACAAAATTAAAAACCAGTAAACTTTTTATACTACATCAAGGTGAAAAAGTTACAGCCCATTCTATTTAAGCTATGCATCCCCCGTGTCATGTCTAGGATAAGTGTGGAATACAACTGGCAGGTTTGAATTTTTTGGAGGGTTCATACTTTTGTTGCATTGGACACTTTCATGTAAAATTATTTCCAAATGATAAAACTTTTGTAGAGTCTATTGTTCCTCTTTAGGGATATCTAGAAGTAGCATATTAAACTAAGAAAACATAAACAGCTAAGTTCAGAGTAGCAACAAGACCTGTCTGGAAATATCTTACAGATAACAGAATTGAATAAGAGCCAGAAAGTTCAGAGGAGAGTCATGAAAATATGGCTCAAGTAGTATTTCAAGCATTTGAAACTGAATTAAAGCCATAAAATGCTTCAGTGGGTCCTTACATATGACTGCCATTTATCACATCACACTAAACACCATACAGACTCAAACACTTGTGCTGCCTTTCAAGGCAGAGGTCAGTTTGAATGACCACAACCAATGCAGCAAAAACTTCTGGAATGTCATCCATGAACTTAAAAATATTTGCACTTTTCCTTTTGGAAGACCGTTTACAAAATCTGCAACTGATAAATCTATAGCAATAAAATAAATTCTAGTTATGTTAAGATAAATTCTAGTTATGTTAAAAATATGAATAGCTTTGTATATCAAACTAGTGGGTTGATGATTGATAACAAATTATCTTTATTTTCACTTATTTAAATCATTCATTCAACAAATAGTTACTTTGTGCCTATGTTACTACAGGTCCTATTTTGAGGGTTTCATAGAATTTGGTTTTGAATGAGACTTTAAATTGAAAATTAAGGCTAATAAAGTTGGATGAGGTAAACTAACATGCTCATGTATATTGTATCATACTGAAGCATTTGATTTTGCATAGCAATCACTGTTAAGAAATAAGGCAAAGTGATACATAGAGACACTCTGTAGAGAGAGAAGAGGAACGTTAGATTGATGATCAATCAAATTCTCTCCAAGAAGGTGAAACATTGCCTAGATTGCATGACAAAATGACAAAAACATGAATTCTCTTTCCCTCCAAATCAATCAAAACAAAATGCCTGGTGGCAGTGCAGAACACCCTAGGCAGAGAACTACCAGCGCAAAACACCAAGGCAGGAGAAAAGTTTGCTGTTTCTAAAGAAGCCAGATTGCCTGGCATTTGCAGTGGACATATTTTATCAGCTTCTCTTGAAAGAAAAGCCACCTTGATTTGCTGACTTCCTTAGTGTAAATACTTGCAAGTTGGCTGATTTCAAAATAACTACAAGAATTTACTAATGTGAAATTGTCAGAAGACAGAACGTCATGTGAGTTAGGACTGGCATATGATGGTTGTTCAAGGACCACAGAAGGTATCAGAGGAGGAGGTCACACAGGCGCCAGGTCATTCGGTTTTAAGTTAGATTTTAATCCTGAATCTCACTGGAGGATTTTTAAGCAAGCCATACTGCATGACAATCTGATTTGTTGTTGAGGTGCTTATTGGGAAGGCAGTATGTAGGAGAGAAGAGAGGAAGTTAGTAGGCCTGGCCTAGACTATGGTGGTAGTAGTGAAGACAAAGAAAAGTAGATAAGTTCAGAAACTTTTGGGCATTTTTGAGCTGGAGTTCACTGGTTAATGGTCTTACTGAATGTGAGTTAAGAGGAGGGAGAAGAATATTTATCTCCAGAAATTGTGAAATGATAGGCAGAGAGCTATTTGCAAAGGTTAAGGAAGTGAACAGATGTTAAAAAGTTTTTCTTTGGTCCTACTAAGTGTAAGTATTTTTAATTATTAAATAAGCCATTCTCTTACCTATTTTGTACAATACACTTTTAAGTAGGCATTAGTATTTTTACGTAAAGATATAAAACAAAGTACAGGTAACTTGTCTAAGGTCATGTAACTAGAACATAGTAAAGGTAAAATTTGCTGTTTGGTTTAACTACAATGCCTATGAATTTACTTGTAGCATATATTTCCATTTTGACATTCTGGATTAATTTTTAAAAGTATGCTGTTCTGCTTTCTCTGATAATTTCCTGATACAATTACATTTAAGATATTGATTTAAGGCACATATGGGTAAATGGTAAGATAAACTATGATAAGAAAAGCTACGTGGAAATAGAATGCCTAACTGTGTGAAAGACCTTAACTACTTTTGAATCAGTTTCTGTCTGACAAGAAGCATGCAGTCGTACCTGTATTCCTGTACCAGAGAGATATTGTAGCTACCTCAGAGTTTCTGTTTGGTATTCCCAAAAGAAATATCAGCACATAATATAGAGTGAAAGTAGACTAGCCATACTGTTAATTAAAGTTTTAAAAGAAAACTACCATCTTCAGTTGAGTTGTAGCCTGTTTAGTCATTTAATCATATAGGAAAAATGATCTAAAATTGTTATATTCTATTCTGGTTTTGCTAACAATGTAACAGTCTGACTTACATGTGATAGGGTCGTTGTAACTTATTTTGAGCAGTAGACAGAAGTTAGAGAGTTTCCAGATGTGCTACTCTATAGATAATGCAGTCAGTAAATAAAAAGACAATGATAGCTGGAATGTTAATGTTTTCTCCGAAAAAAAAAAAAAAGAAGAAAATCAAAGATTTAGAGGTTCACATGATCAAAAACTGCTGCTTCAATTCCTGCCATATTGCTGACATTGAATTATCTCCAGGCTGCCACCAGATAAGAGTTTGAAAAGAGCAAAGGATAAGTGATTTGTGAGATAAGGAATAAAACTGTCACAGTTTCTCTAAAGAACATTTTGACATTTTCCTGGTTCTTATAACACTACAAATTTGAGAAGATGGCATCTGTGATCTAAAAGACACCATATTCTTCTGAATTTTCTCATGTCATCTACCGATTTTGACTGTTAAATCATAGCAATGAATATGTCCTATATCAGAAACATTACTCCTGTAAACTGGTAAGTTCTAAAACACCATATCTAAAGCTTTCATATGTCCCTGAAAACATGTTTATTCATGATATCAAAAGTATACAGGGGAATTAACTAAATGCAGAATTGTGTTCATATAGAACTGTTAATAATACCGATCATCTAGTCTTTCCTCAAAATTTGATTGCTTTTTAAATTACCTATTAAAAAATAGTCTTCAGACTCCTCATTGAAAAACCTTTGCACCAGTGACTATAAAAGCATCAGTCCTTTCAAAAGCACCAAAAAAATTATTATTGAGATCTGTACTTTGAGATAAGGTTTAATTCTTTGATTTCCAAGACTGATAAAATTCTGTGACTTTAAGGCAACAGTGTCACTGAAATTTATTTATACTTCTTTTTTGTGTTCCTTAGCACTATTAGGGCTCTGAATGACACTTCTAAATACATTTTTTCCTGTTATATGAATCTCATCATGTTCCTTTAATGAAAATAACGTGTAACTCTTCTACCTCAACATTGGCTGGGACCTGCACACAGAGGATCTCCACATTCTCATTAGAGTTAGACCTCCATTATTTGTCTTTATATTAAGAATTCAAAGCGTTTGATTTTCATCATGTTCAAAGCTGATGCCCTAAGAAATTTATACAATTTAGTTTCCTGCATCCAGGTTTTGGTCCTGGAGCTGGATGCACATTTAGACCAATGTCTGATTGGACCATCATGTAAAAATTCCTCCTCTCACCCATGTCTATCAAAAGAGATTAACTCTTATCATTTTATGTTATCTTTCTTTTGTGCTTTTGGTTGTCTTATTATCCTAAGGAAATACTCTTTTGTTGTTACAATGTAAATGAAAAATACATCAGAAATGGTGGTTGAATTTGTTGACTAGCATACATAATCCTCTTTAACCATAATTTGGCTGGACTAGTTTTTAAACCAGTGCATTTTTGTAAATTTTAAAAATAGTTGCTATGAGTTATATACTTTAAAACTTCCAAAGGAAATAATCTGATATACAAAAGAAATTTCTGGTGTAGCAATCTGTGCTAGTTAATTGAGTGTGTCAATGTGAGTAAGAAACACCCCACTAAATTGGATTAGTACAATTGTGTGTGTGGCTGAAGGGATTTACGGAAAGCATAAAACAGAAGACCCATCCTGGGTGTGAGTGGCACCAATCAGTAGGCTTGCAGACTGGATGGAACAAAAGGGGAATGAGGAAGGAAGGCTGCTTCTGTGTCTCAAAGAGCTCCAGTCTTCATTTTCACCTTGGACGTCCTCACCTGGCTTCCACCCTGCAGGACACACTCTTTGTGCTAAAGATAGGGACTTGCTCAGGACACTGCCATGAGCTCTAGATCTTCACCCTTTGAATCTCTTCAGTCCTCAGACAGCCTTTTTGCACTCTCCCACACCTGACTCTGCAGGGGGCCACTGTAAGCCTACCCTGAGAACCCATATATACTTACGTATTTTGCATTAAAACTGTTTCTCCAGTGAGCACCAATTTCCAATCTATAAAATGAAGTTCAATAAAATGAAATTCTATGTGATCAGTAATGTTTTTTTGAGTAGAGATTTTGAAAATCCAATCCATGTATCTTTTAATGAGTAATTATGTAATAAGAAATTGGGAAAATGTTTCTAAGAGTTTTTAAATGTTTGAAGTTCATAGATAATAGTTATTATTAAAATTATTTGTACACTGTGATAGGAATACAGCTTAGAAATTTAATCTGTGTTGTATTAATTAAACCTTGTAATTACTTTATATCTATTATTACCCCTGCTTTATAGAAGAATATACTGACACTGAGGCGATAATTCACTTGGATTACCAATAAAATTATGACAGAATCAGAATTCAAATAAGATCAGTTCAAATGTGTACTTTTAGCTTGTTCATTATCATACAGGTTGCTGTGTAAATGAAATTGTTTTTGAAGAGACTCTTTTCCAAATTTCCCTTGACCTCCGCTAAAACCTTCAGTACTCGCTACACTCTGAAGTCAGATGTGTCACAGTCTGAACTATGCACTATTTATTAACTATGCAGTCTTGAGCAAATGATTTAACAACTCTGAAAATAAAAGACTAAAAACCCTTGGATATGTGTAAGTGAGATAATGAAAAATGTATAGAATCATTGGTAAATGTAAAATCTGGCATACTATTAACAAAGATAGATACATGGTAAAATATAATAATTTCCTTCCCCTTTACAATATTCCTTCCTTTGCTGCACAAGCACATGATAAATTTTTCATTCTCCACAGAATTTGACTACACATAACTTTCCAAAATAAAAATTCTCTGGTGGGGAACTTCTATAAGCTCTTCCCTGCCCGTGGGTCACCATGCATTATAGCCCTGACTCTCAAAATCCTTTCCCTCTACCCACATAGGGATGGCTATGATTTGCCTTCTTCGCAGCATGCTTTATAATGACTGATGCCTTAAAGAATTAGATTTCTACTCCTCCTCTTAGATTCTTCCTCCTCCTCTTTTACTGTAGCATTTCACTTCCACTAAGTCTAGTTTATGCCTAGAGTAGCCCAAGCATTTCCATTTGTCACAAGATGAAACATGTTTCATCTGGGATATTTCAGTATTAACACCTTAGTTCTAACATCTGACTTTCTGCCACTTTATAATCAGTTCACCGTCTATTATTTTCAGATGACTTTTCAAGTACTTGACTGATTTTTGCAGCATAGAAGTGATCATATTTTTCATACAAGAATGCTTACCCTTAAGGCTTAGTGACCATGAAACACAACACTGATTCCACACATGAAGAAACACATTTCAGAATTATTTGGTTTAAATTTTATGTGGCTATCACACTGCACTGAGTTGATCACTCCTGAGAATTTCTATTCTTTGCAGGTAATGTAACATGGTAATTCATAGACATTAAAAATAAAGAGACTATTGTTTGCTTTCATAAAAAATATATATGTCTATACCATACATAAATAAAGAGAAAGAGCTCACTTAAAATCAGGGACACTATCATTGCAGTACTTATATAACCCTTTCATTGCTTCTCATCTCAAAATCTTCTGCTCTTTTTTAAAAACTACTGACATGAAAAAAATGCATTGCACCCAATTAGATTGACCATATGTAACAAATATTAACATATTAATCAAAAACATTATAACAACTTTGAATGTTGTTTTACATAAGTATCTATACTTATTTCTCTACAGTTATTATATATACCAGTACACACACATACACACACACACACACACGCAAAGTAGTCTGTAAAAGCTGCCTTTGCAAGAACTTTTCCAAAATAATTTCTAATTATGTTAGCATAATTAAATCACACATCAACATATTTAAATTATTTAATTATTTGATACATAAATCCTGAGTGGTGGCATCCATTTTCATAAATAAATGCTACATAAAAATATTTCATAATTCATTAATCCTTTGGACAATCAGTGATTTATTCAGTCATTTATTCAATCAGTGTTTAAACAATATCCACGTTCGTCAAGTCATAAATGTTCTTTAACAAATATTTAATTATTTCAATTTTGAATTAGAAGTATTTAGCATTTACAAATGTAGCCTATGTACCCAAATTAAAAATGTACACAATATTATTCTTTTGTTAAAAAAATAAAGTTGTATTTTATTGTTATCTACCACATGATTTTGTACAATTATTACTTCCAAACTCTAAAGGTTAACGTAGATCACTAGTCATCAATTCCATGACAGTTTAGTACACTGAAATGTCAGTGAGAACCATTTTCTCAGTAATATTCTCTGGGGTTTGCCAAAGGGTTTTTATAGCAACGCTGCTGAATTTACAGGCTTAATGAAGTGGAATTGTGGGCTCCAACTCTTAGTCCATGACCAAGTAAAATCATCTAGATGTTTTCAAAGCTAAAATATTTTAAAGGTCTCCTGACTTTGGTGGTAGAGTATTAGTTCACACTCATCGGCAATCACATTGCTTACAGGGCCAAGATTCATTGCGTTTTACAAAAATGGAGATTCACTCTGTGGTTAGGCTCAATTTCCCATAAATTTCATAAAGCAATTTATGTTCTTTTACTTATATACATACAGGCATAATTTCAAACATTAATACATTTCATTAAATATTTGATTTAGCAAATAAAAATAATTTCATTTATGCTTGAGAAATTATTCTCAACTGAATAAAGCTGAACTATACTTACCTGAATCTGTGGCTGTTATCACCAAAACAAAATACTCCTTTGTCTCCCGGTCCAGACTCTGTGTCACTCTAAGTTCTCCACTGGCAGAGAGAGTAAACGCATGGTCTTCATTACCACCAAGTAGAACATAGGAGAGTTTGCTATTAGATCCTTGATCATCATCTCTTGCTACCACCTGTAGAAAAGAACAGTTTATGCCATGAATGGAAGTAAATCTGATGTAGTACCCAACATAAAAGAAAATGTATCAAAAAATGTAATGAGGCTTAGCCATAAGAAAACATTGCAAATAGACAGTTTCAGGTTTCAAGTAAAAGGTAAAAGTGATAAAGGATAGTATGTAGTGTACATATCTTGGGGTTAAAATATGCACGAAACTAGAGCATACCATTTTTAGATGCCTTCACAAAACTATTTAATAGCATTTTCAACTAGCTAGGTGAATCTATGAAGACAGCATACTAACATCTGTAACAAAATTTTCAAATTTTGTTTTTTTATTTTTTCATCCGTACCAGGGATCAAACTCAGAACTGCGCGCTTGCAAGGAAGGCACTTATGCTGCTGAGCTAAATCCCCAGCCCTTAAATTTTCAAATTTTGATATTGTTTTATTTTACTACTATGGGAAAGTACTATTCTCATAGTAAAACAAAATTCTACAATATACAGAGTCATAAATGCAACATCACTATACACAAAAGAAAATAGATAAATGGAATATTTTAACCTATGATAAACTTGCTATATTTTAGTTGTATTGTTCATAAACTTTTCAAAATTTGCTTTATCTGAAACCAAACATTCAGGATGAAAAAAGGTGAGGATTTGAGAAACCCAAAGAGAGGTTTAGATGTCATGTAGTGAACACTATACTTCTTCTATTTAAATATACTGACCTGAAGAATTGTTCTGGGAAGTGTCCCTAAATTCTCAGGGACATTTACAGAATATGGAGATAGTTCAAATATGGGAACAAAGTCATTAATGTCTAGTAATACAATGCTGACAGTGGAGGTATCAGTTCTGGGGGTGCTGCCCCGATCTGTAGCCTGAACAGTTAAAAGGTAAGTAGCAGTCTTCTCTCTATCCAAAGGCTTAGCCACAGTGATGGCTCCTGTGACAGAGTCAATCCGAAACTCCTGATTGGTATTACCGTCCACAATGCCATAGCGAACCTGCCCATTTGTGCCTTCATCTCCATCTGCTGCAAACACCTGGAGTATGTCTGTTCCTGTCAGTGTGTCTTCATTAATCTCCACTTTATACAAAGCCTGTGCGAAAACAGGGTTGTTATCATTGATGTCCAGCACCATAACTACAACCTCAGTAGATGAAGAGAGAGATGGTTGACCTTTGTCCGTAGCCACTACTGTTAGAGTGTAGTTAGAAACTTCTTCTCTGTCCAACTCTCCAGTGAGCCTCACTTCACCATCAATAGTGCCAATGCTAAATTTGTTTCCTAGAGGGTTCAGTAGCGTGTATTCAATATAGCTATTTGGGCCGCTGTCTGGGTCAGATGCTTGAGCTTTGAAAACGACAGTATCAATAGGTGTGTTTTCTGGAATGTATGTCAATTTAGGGGAAAGAAATGTTGGTGGGTTATCGTTGACATCCAACAAAATAATGGAGACTTGAGCTGTGCTTGTGAATCTGGAGGCCGGAAGCTGAGGCAGGTCATGCACCTGAACAACGAGATTGTAGAAGGACTGACTTTCCCTGTCCAAAGTTTTCAGGACTTTCAGTACACCATTCTTGTCTATTGCAAACTGGGCCAGGCTGTCACCTGAAGCAATACTATAAGCCAATTGAGAATTGATGCCTGAAATTAAACAAAAGAAAATAATACACTTACTGATTGCAGATTAAAGTACACCAGCAATTGTGGCAAATATTGCACGTTTGATATATTTTTGCACCCCAAAAGACTTTATGAATTATTTAGCTCTAATATTTTTTAGTAAATAGTACATACAAAAGACTTTTTTCCTGTTAGCTTTTGATCTGAGAGGAAGGTTCCATCCAGTGAGCAACCAATCTATGTATTACTTGCTATTTACAAGAAAGGTGAAATATTAAATTACACCAGTAAAAAGGAGAATAGTAATCCATAGAACAGATTTTTGTATACATTTCTTTGTTTCTATCACATAATTCCTTTGGGCCCTACACTAACAGTGCCACATTCTGTATTATTGGCCCAGCATTTATAACTTCAGTAATTTATTGAGCCCAACATCAATTTTCAGAGAAGAGTAATAAAATGTTCTGATGTATGGCATTAGTCATGGATGCTGTAAGTCTAATTTTACATTTCATGTCAGAACCAATAAATACTTTTTAATTCCTATTAAGCAACTGGCCAGGAAATGGCCTTTGAGAATATAGCACTCCCTCAAGTTTTATTATATATATTTAAATTTTTTTAAAGTATTCTTTAAAATAATTTTTAGCATTAAATTATATGCAAAAGTCTCCAAAAATAAATGTTCATACTATAATTGAGCTATGTTCTTTTCTAGAAATATGTGTCACTACTTAAAAAAATATAAACATTTCAGATAATAATTGTAGAGATTTTTATAACAAATGTGATGTGGAGAATACACTAGCCTACTGATTTAGTAAGAGGTTTAAAAATAAATAACAAGTAATGAAAACAAAAAAATTAGATTTTCTGCTTCGCAGTAGTATTTTCTTCACTAAGCCACAATGATATGTATATTTTTATAATTTATCTTAAGGATGTTAGGGATATTAAAAGATACTATGATAAGAAACATATTGTGCCTGTATATACATCCTTTGTAAAGATTTTATACTCTGGGACTAGGAAATATCAGTGGAGCAACTGGAATTGCTTTCAACTAGATCCTATATTTTTGAGGTTTCTTGCAACTAATTCGCTTCTAATCTCTAACTATCAGAAATGCTGTCAACTCAATATCAAATATTCTAAAACAATTTAAATGCTCTTTTATTTTTTGTATTGAAATTAGACATTCTCAGGATTCTGTGAATATTTTTTTTTTGTGAAAAGTTTTTGCTTTTGCTTGATTCTCATTAAATTCCTTACAAATCACTTGCCTAATAGAAATTTCTTTTCTACCATTTAAGAACTGTACTTTGTAATAATGCCACAAGTATTCTTTTCCCATGATTTGATATTTTCTAATGTCTTTTACCTATGTGTTGGTTTAGAGGAAAAATATTTATGAAGATAGTTTTTGGGCACTGATTTTCTGATCCAAAATTTTTACTTTTAAACAATAGTTGTGCAGATCTTTGTAAGGGTAGTTTTTCTCCCCATTATGAATTGTGACTCGTAATCTAGGCAGTTTACTTAGGACTACACAGAAGTGAACAAAGCAGAAGTTGTAAACTTCAGAATAAATAGGAACCTGATTACCAGAAAAAAATGTGAATAAATAATGTTAATGTGATACACAGGTCAATTTATTAGCAGGAGACGAGAATTTTTTTACGATCTTAACGGAGCAAGGTTAACAACCTGTTTCACTTCCTTGTTTTAAAATTCTACAGATTGGGAGGATAAAAATATCCAGCAATTCAGAGGGAAACAGAGACAGAGAGAGGGACAGAGGTAGAGAGAGAGACAGAGAGGGGAGAAAGGGAGGGAGAAACAAAGAGACACATGGATAAAAATAGAGACAGAGATACCAAGAGAGTTATTAGATACATGTGTGTGGGTGCAAGTATTATATACAAAATAATTTTTATTACTTTCTAAGAATATTTTCTGCATTTCTCATGACAGAATCCAGCCACCAGTATTGAATTTTATTCCTCTAAGGCCCAAATTCAGGTAGGATTTTTATTGAAACACAGTAATGAAAATACCCGAATAAAAATAATACTAACAAGCAGAGATATAAAATTTAGTTCTATGAAGACATATGAAATTATTTTATTCAAGATTAACAGCAACTAGAAATGCTGAAAAAATTTCACATGGCAATGAAGCGATAGCCACATAAATCAACTGAAATGTGAGCAATTAAGTTGAGTCTGAACATTCTGGTTCACCATGTATGCTACTTCCTTGAGTAAACAACTAAATTGCAGTGGTAAAAAGAACACGATAGCAAGGTTTTATAGATTTGCTGTCAACTGCAGAATAGCTCCTTTTATAAAAAAGAAAAAGTTTGTTGGGATATGTTGGTGGGCAAAACTTTAACAAAAAGTGAAAAAAGAAAAACTTGGTTTTGTGCTCAATTTATAGTAACAAATATATTAAGAAACAAAATTTTAAAAACTCAATAATTTTTATCTTTGAGAAAATTAACATAAAGATATTTTTGTACTAAATACCACAATACTAATAAATAATTCTTATCTCAGGAACTGGAACCTGACTGCTGAAATTATAGGCCCCTGAAAATATCTACTTCTATTTAACTTTAAAGAAAATGACTTTTCCTTCTTGACAAGTTTAATAAGTGACTTTGGGCATGAGGACATATCAAAACAAAATTCTCTTAACATTTGTATTATCCTGAAAAATACAAAGCTGAGATCATTTTTCTCCCTCCACTCTTTGCATCAAATATCTGAATCATAAATCAGTAAATAGATTATTTTTAAAGATTTTTTCCACCAGTGTTGAAACCCAAATTAAGTGGCTTTAATAGCCCACCAGATCTTGAAACTGAAACCCATCCACATTTTGAAGCATCTGTGTTCAATTTTCTGAAATTAATTTAGTTCCAAAATTCTTCTTGGCAGTTTATTTTTTTATATTTTTGTGTGCATATATATATATATTAGATATAGATACAGATAAAGATATAGATATAGATATATATGTTGTATATATACATTTATATGTATATATATTTGCATTTCAGTGATTAGTTGTAAGGAGACTACCACATATGGTATATAAATACATAATAAAATATGATAGAAATATTCATATACAGTTCTATTTATAAAATGGGTGCATTTATTAAATGCAAAATTCATAAATGTCATCATATGATTTCTGTAAGGAACTAATACTTTTAACCTCACATAGCTGCAATACATAGAAACATTTCAGACAGCATTCCTCATCAGGAAGCAGTTTCAAAAAGGCCATCAAAATACTGGAATTTGGAAACTATTCCTTATTCCAGTTGTCTGTGTTGGGCACCAAGGATATATGTATAATTATTCAGAAAAAAAACGCAATTGTATTATGATCAAAACATTTTCATATGACTCCCAGTATTAGAAAATGTGTATACTTTCTAGAATAATTAAATGATTATCCAAGGAGGATATTTTCATGATGTTTCAGTTTAATTTTATATGGGGAAGCTTTGAGACTCATACAGCTATTACCAACCCCATGAAAACAGTCAAAGATTTGCTTTATTCTTATGAAGTGACTGTGTAACCCAAAGGTTAAAAGTTAAACTCCAAGAGAATCTACATACGGATAAAACAAAATGTTCCATTTCTTTTCATTGGGGAAGTTTTGATCGTGAGGCATTTAGTATAAGTGAGTTGGGAATTTTAACAAGCAACGTTACTTTATCATTATCCCTGAAATAAAAAAAGAATAGGGAACTGTGTCCCATACTTTAGGTCAAGGTTCAGGAAATTAAATTGATAAAAGTATTCAGAACTAAAACAATGGGTAAATTTAGCTTGAAACAATTAAAAGAAAAAAATGCATGAAAAATGGTTTAGAGTCAATAGTTACCGTATGTCTTTGACTACATGTACATGGAATATTACAGCAGATTTTTGAAAAGAAAGCTTTGCTTTTGCTTTTTCCAAATTTCCCTACATTTTAAGGTATGAGGATAAAAGATATTTTTTCCAGAACAGCACACAACTTTATGAAACAATGGACTTTCCCTGACATGTTATAAATAAATCACAAAGATAAAAAGTAAAAAGTTATTTGTCACTGACTAAGAAGTTGAACAAAACTACAGAAATAAATAATGTAAATCTATAAAATATATTGCAAATATTCATGTTCTGGGTAAACTAGCTAAAACTAAGAGAGTAATCAGCTTGCAAAATAGAGCGGAGCGTAATAGAGTCATGGCAGTTGTAATAGTAGTGTTTGAACTACATGTATTTTAGATGCATCCACAAGCCCCATTATAACTGATGAGAGAAGGAAACTTCAAAATATACTAATTGCTAAATTATGAAGAATTTCCATTCTATTTATTGAAACATATTTAAAAAGCTGTGCATTTTCTCCTATCTTTCTAAATGCCATTGGTAGACACCCCTGAAAACGAACTAAGTGTAGAACAGAATTAATGGTGAGACAGAATAGCATTCTGATATCGTACTAATCCACCCCAGTAAGAGTCAGGGAATTCTAAATTAAGGTTAATATGCCTATGTCCTGAAGCATTTGCTTGAACTAGACATCTTCTTCCTCTTCAAAATATTGTATTTTCTTTTTTCTACTGATGGGACATTTAGTTGCATCTAATGGCAAGGACAACAAAGCATAATAACTTGCCAAAAAATGTGTTGGGCACCAAGGATATATGTATAATTATTCAGAAAAAAAACGCAATTGTATTATGATCAAAACATTTTCATATGACTCCCAGTATTAGAAAATGTGTATACTTTCTAGAATAATTAAATGATTATCCAAGGAGGATATTTTCATGATGTTTCAGTTTAATTTATAGTCTGTACAATGTCTCTGTAATGTTTTATTATCTGATATCTGTATTTTAAAAAAACACTTAAGAAGAAAGAGTAAGAGCACATTTAAAAGAAAGTTTAGAAGACATTTTTACAATAAATACAAACAAAATTCTTATAATGTATATGAACAAATTTAATGCAAAGTCTTGGTTTGATTTCATACCATAGTTAAAGAGATCTGAAGCTATATTTTGAGAGTCAAAGGATGAAAGTTTGCTAATGTATTATCAGGAATTTTTGTCCTAAAGTGTGAAATTAATTTTTACATTCTTCAGTATCTGTCTTTAAGGTTTTTGTTTCCAGTTGCTTTCAAATATTATCTCTCTTAAATTAAAAAATTATATGTAAACTTAATAGTTTAATTACAAAAAATCAGAATCCTGTCTTTTAATTTTCACATTATTGAATTGCAACACCATCACATTTAAGCAAAACAATAATAAGATAATTTTGAAAAAAATGATAAAAGACTTGTCTGTTATAATTCAACTAATACACGCTATTTTTGACTCAATAGTTAAATTCTAATTCTATTTATCAGTTTTGGACATATATTCATAAAATGAACTTTTGTAACAGCTAGAAAAAGAAAGTAAAAGTAAATATTTAATATAAATGTAATATATTTTAATGAACTTTTAAAAGTATACTAAAAGAATTACATACCATCATCTGCATCGGTCACATTAAACACAAGAACAGTAGATCCTAGAGGTAGATTTTCCATTAAAGATGTGCTGTATGAATTCAAACTGAAAATAGGTGGGTTATCATTTACATCTAATATGTTGAAATAAACTCTGATGGTAGTAAATTGTCCCCCACCATCTTCAGCTCGAACAGTGAGGATATAATATTGCTGTGTTTCATAATCTAATATTCGAGTCAAGTTAAAGACTCCAGTAATTGGATTCAGGAAAAATATGCCATCTTCATCATCTTCATTCACAATATATGTAATTTCTCCATTCACACCAGAGTCATCATCTGTAGCTAAGATGGCTGCTACCAGAGAGCCTACAAATAAAACGTATAGTCTAAAATTAATGGAATAATATGTAATCTATATAGACATAGCAAAAAAGGACCTTTACAGATTATTAATGCACATAATATTCACTAGATTTCTACATATGACATTGATATCATTATTTCCACATATCAACAAAATTTGTATCCTTAGATCCTTAGTGAAGCTAAAGTTATAATGTGAATGTTATGGAATCTTCCCTTCGGATATTTTTTCACCTGACACTACTGACTTAAAAATTTATTTATGAATTTAGTGAACATGTATTGTAACCCACTGCTATTGACAGGAACTGGGAATTCCAAGCAAGTAGGTATATGTCCTGGGCATAACACCCTATGGTTCATGTTGTCAATGCTATAATTAAAGCAAGAAACAAATGTAGATTTCATGAAGGACATGAAGAAATCCTCTTGGGGAATAAAGGAAAATTTGCATGGAAAAGGAGTCTTCTACATGCATTAAACTCTTGTCAAATGGAGTTTCTAAAATACGTGCTTTATTATGAAAACTCATTTCAAATGTAATTCAGAATCAAATTTTAAGTTTTAGTTAAGAATTTCTACTAGTGGAAATGAAACACAGACAAGCATGAGATACATGGGCAATCAAAGCATACACTATGGTCAGAGATAAAAGACTACAATTTCAGATTCACATTCACTTAATTTTTATTGATCCTCAAGCTACCAAACTCACACAAGCTTTATAAATTAACCTTTACCCTAATTATAACAAGAGTTATTGCTTACTTTTTACAGAAGGAATTAAAGCTAAGTAATTAACTTGCCATGGGTCACATAGCTATCAGTGTCAGAATCAATGATTGCAGTTTTATTATGTATTTTTCTTTGCTGTTTCTATACACATAAACACAATCTCATTAGATATTATTAAAATGAAAAAAAGAGTATCAAAGCTGTGGCTGCCAGAAAAATTAATAACCTATGTCACAAATACTTTCCTAGGCAGAAATGTCTGTAATTAGTCATCAGATAATGACTAACCTTAGTTATACTCAAAATACTAGCAATTTTCTTTGAATCTGTACTACAGATGTTAAATAAAAGATTCAAAAATCTAACACATATATTTTATAACTAGTAGCATGTGGCAAACACTAGTCACTAATTATGAACAGCCAAAATGTCATACATAATTGCAATCAAATGTGATTCTTTGCAAGATGTATGTAAGGGCATGTCACCTACCGGGGGTTGTGTCTTCGGGGATGTCAAAGGAGTACACAGGCCTGGAGAATTTGGGTGTGTGGTCATTCACATCACTAACAGTTATATTAATTCTCATGTCAGAGGACTGCAGACCATCGTCAGCACGAACCAGCAATGAATATTTGGAGCGGCGTTCCCGGTCCAACCTCTTGGTTGCTATTAGATCTCCTGATTCGGGGTCAATTCGGAAACTATCATCAGCTCCACTAATGATAGTGTATGTGACGAGAGCATTGGCACCCTATAGAAACAAAACAGGCATCTAACAGTTAGCGGTAGAACAATAAAAGCATAATTTCTCATATTTTCTTTTGAACACATATTTGATAAAATGAAACATTCAGCTTTAATTTCATGTAGTATATAACATTTCAAAAAGTATCAGGAGATACATTTAATAAAGGAATTGAAAGACTTCTATAGTGAAAATTATAAAACACTGCTAAAATAAAGAAGAAAGCCAGACACAAAGACCTAACCAGTGCTGTTGAAATTACACCATGTGTGTCACAAGGGCTGTTTGTACTGCTGAAAGCTTCCTAAAAGTTCACCATAGCTAAAAGTCATTCATGCATTGGAAGACTTAGTATTATTAAAATATTCCTGCTATCCAATGCAATTTATGAATTCAAACCAACCCTTATCAAAATTCTAGTAATATATCATTGCAGAGATAATTTCTTAGTTTACATAGTGATCCAGAAATGATCCTTAAATAGTGTGAATAATTGTGAGAAACAATAAAGCTAGAGGCACCACACTCTCTAATTTCAAAATATACCACAAAGTTACAATAATGCAAACAGTATTGTACTACATCAAGGAAGACATATTGACTAACAGAATGAACTACAAAGTCAAGAAGTAAATTCATGCATAAGGGCCAACTGATCTCTAACAAAGGTACAAAGAACTAACAATGGTAAAGAAAAGTTTCTTCATCAAATGGTGTTGTGAAAACTTGAAGTCAACCAAAAAGAAAATGAAATTGTATTATTTTACACTGACAAATGTTTAATAAAAGTGGATTAAAGATTTAAACATTAGACCTGAAGCTACAAAACTTACAGAAGAATAACACAGCATTAATCTTGGCAGTGATTCCACACACATGACACCAAAATCAAAGGCAACAGAAACAAAAATAAACAAGTGTAATTTTATCAAACTAAAATACTTAGGCAAAGTATAAAAATAGGTATTAAAATTAACAGGCAAGATCAACAACTATGATCTCCCTTCAGTCTTCAGAAGCCAAATTGGTCATCACCCATTACTCCCTCAGGGCAGTCCGAGTTATTTCTTTGGAGGGGGAATTTTTAGAGGAGACTGAGTTAGATAGAAATTTTATAGAGAGTCAGACAAGTTTGAGCCCTTGAAGGAACCAGTGCAGAAGACTAGATACCTTGCAACTTTGCAGGAGACAGACACCTCCCACTGTGGGGCAGATCTCAAGACAAAAGGTAAATCAAATGTACCCACATACTTCCTGAGGGTAAACATCATGAATTGATATGCTAAGTAGGTCTCTATTTCCCTGAGGGAACCAGGAGTCACCATCTCAAACCCCTAGAGAAAGAGTCACTGCTCTTTAAGCATGCCTGCTTGCTACATGACTGGCTTCCCCATTTGTTCCCTATTTAATCAATTTTATCTGAGTAATT
The DNA here is from genome assembly GCA_004027295.1 of Dolichotis patagonum. Taxonomy (NCBI): domain Eukaryota; kingdom Metazoa; phylum Chordata; class Mammalia; order Rodentia; family Caviidae; genus Dolichotis; species Dolichotis patagonum. Next base: position 64,592 of record PVJX010001098.1, on the reverse strand, counting down.
AATCTTATTGGTTAACCATAATCCTGTCCCAGCTTATACCCACCTAGTGATTTCCTGTGTTTTTCCCCCTTGAACCCATCTCACCCCATGATTTTACTCTGTAAGAGTCCCTAGAAAAGACAGTCTTTGGTAACCCACTTGGGACACCTTCTGTCTGTCTCTCTCAGACAGAAGCTTTCTTTTTCTCAATAAATATATTCTGCTCTTAAAAAAATGAAGAAGTAACTACAGAAAGGAAGAAAATATTTGCAATGCATTGGATATAATATTAATTTGCAAAATTAACCAGGATATCTTAAAACTCAATAGCAAATAAATATCAGCAGGAAAAGGCTACAAAGGACATCTTCCAAAGAAACTGTAAAAATGACCAACAGATATATGAAGAGATGCTCAATATTATGAATGCCAAGTGAAATAAAAACCAAAACCACCTAACATATTACCTCAAACCCTTTTGGATAGCTACAATAAAAAATAATAAATGTCAGGAATGTTGTTCTCCATTGGTGAGAATGTAAAATGATTTACTTGGTGTGGAAAATATTATGAAGCACCCTCTAAAAAAATCGCAAATAGAACCACCATATGATTCAACAATGCCACTTCTAGACATGTTTACAAAAGAATTGAAATTAGTATCTGAGATATCAGCATCTTGATGTTGTTTACGGCCTTCACAATAATGAAGATTTAGAAACTACCTAAATACCTATCAACCAAAAAAGAAAACATGGTATAAATACACAGTGGAATATTATTCAGCTTTAAAAAAGGAACTCTCACAATATTCTACACCATGGGTAAAAATTAAGGATACTATGCTAAAGGAAATAAGCTAGTCATAGAGTACAAACACTGCACTATTTCACTTATGTGAGGTATCTAACATAAACATTCTTACAGAAGTGGAGTGAGTTTTAGCACTGAGGGTGGCAGAAAAGAGGAGTTGCTAACCAATATGTAGAAATCTCTTATACATGAAGAATATATTCTACAGATCTGCTAGCCTACATTTGTCTATAGATAATATTGAATTATACAATTAAAATATGTTAAGAGGCTACATCTCATATTAATTGTTCCTATCACAATAAAATAAAATGAAAATTAAAGAGTAAGTGCAATATATTACAGTCTTTCACTGTTTGTTCTCTTAACACTACAAATATCAGCTTTCATTATTAGTCTTTTTTAATTACTGTAAAGCAGTGAAGTTGTCATTGTGGAAAATCTGAGTGATGATTCTATTACTACTCCTGACCACAATACCAGAAGGTTATTAAAAGTTTGCCCTGTGCTAAGCCCCATGACCACCATTATGTTTAAATCATTACTACGCTTCACTTCACAGCTCCACAGTGAGTTCTGAGGTGCTAGTTAGTCTTCGGACCATCACCCTCTCAACATCAGTGTGGATTCTAAACCCACATTTGCCAGACCAAACTTGTCGTTCTCTGACACAGCCTCAAAAGGTAATTAAACACAGGGCAAGTGCCAAGTTAGTGGAGAGGGCTCACAGTAAGCTCTGAAAGAACCTAGAAGAGAGATGACCATTTGGAGTTGGTTTATTCAGGAAAGATAAACTACAGTGAATTTGGCTTCATAGAAGGGAAATTTTATTAAACATAAAGATGAAGTATAAATATAAAGTGAAGTTGAAGTCTAAAGTATGGGAGACTTGGGTGTTATGTTTATTTGGTGTTGAGCAGTTTAGACTGGAGTGTTTTTATATACATAAGAAAAAGAACTAAAATATCAAGTTGTGGATATATTTTGGACAGTCTCAAATGTCACACAAATTGGTTTCAATTCTATATCCATGAAACCATATCTTTTTCTAAAACTGGAAGCGATCTTTAGGAATATTGATACCGTAGAGTATGAAGAAGACAGAGAGAGAAGACAATGAGAAGAATATGGCCCCCATATATTTTATTTTCTAAAAATTAATAAAATAATTTGGTAAAACAGATTCTAAGCTTCTATTCTGCAAATTAAAAGCAGAAGTCATGTCTTGATTCCTTTCATGTCTTTAAGCAGTATGACCCTCAAAACTATGAGTCACAAACTAGAAAGTTGGCCAAGAGGTAGAACAGTGATTAACATTCACTCGTTTTTTACCAGATCTTAAGCACTGCCCTGAGCATGTCACTTAAAGAGGAATAATTATCAATCCTCACAGGTAACCCTGTGAGGTACCATTACTGTCCCCATTTTGAATGTAAAGGTACTAAGACAAATGTGAATCCTGGCTATCCTGCTCTGAAATTTAGTCTTTGAATCATTGTATATACAGCATAATAGAAAAAGGCAAAGCAGAAAGATTCATGGATTAATGAAATAGCAATGAAAATAATAGTAGTAAGTCTCATTTGTTCAAAATTACCATATAAACACTCAATTTACTTTTTTTTTAATAACCCAAGGTACTGGGACTAGCAAAAGAACAGGAACATATCTACTTAAGTTGTAGATTTTTCTGGTCAGAGTTAGGAGGATACACTTATTAAAGACTTTTAGAAATAGGATCTGTTTTGATACAGAACATGAAATGAAATTGTATTTGCAAAGCATTCAGTGATTAAAGGATAGTTTCACAGAAATATTTATCTGGCAATTAAAGATTTTGCAGGGTTCTTTATGGAGTTTCTTGTATCTTCTACATAGAGTATCATATCATATGCAAATAATGATAATTTGATTCTTTATTCCCATATGTTTCCCTTTTAATTCTTTTTCTTGTCTAATTGCTCTGTCTAGTATTTCAAATACTACAGGAATTGAAGTGGTGACAGTGAATATCTTTGCTGTGCTACTTATTTTAGGAGAAATGCTTTTAGTTTTTCCCCATTTAGTGTGATGTTGATTGTTGGTTTATCATAAGTAGCTTTTATCATATTCAAGTATGGTCCTTCTGTATCTGTTTTATTCAGGGCTTTTACCATGAGGTGGTTTTGGATTTTGTCAAAATCTTTTTTTATGTCTCTTGATATGGTCATATGGCTTTTTACCTTGGTTCTGTTTACATGGTGTATTGCATTTATTGACTTATATATGCTGAACCATCCTTGCATCTCTTGGATGAAATCTTCTTGATCATGGTACATGATATTTTTGATGATGTATTGTATTTTATATGCTAATATCTTGTGGAGGCTTTTACCATTTTTGTTCATTTAGAAGAATCACATATAGTTGGTTTTTGTTTGTTTTGTTTTGTTTTAGTTGGGTCTTTGTCAAGTTTGGGGATCAGGGTAATACTGTTTTCCATAAATGAACTTGAGAGCACTCTTTTCCTTTTAATTTTTCTGAAGAGCTTAAGAAGTACTGGTGATATAACATTATTAAAGCTTCTGTAGAATTCAGCTGTGAATCTGTCAGGTCTCAGAATTATTTCAGTTCATAGATTTTTTATTCCTGAGTCAGTTTCATTGCTTGTAACTCTATTTTACTGTTATTTTAACAATAAAGATTAAGCATATTTATGTCATCTAGAATTAGTTTTGGTAACTTGTATGCATTTGGGCATCTGTCTGTTTCTTTAAAATTTGCCAATTTGATGGAATATAGTTTTTCAATGTAGTTACTTATATTCTGAATTTTGACAGTGTCTTGTGATTTCAACTTTTTCATTTCTAATAGAATTGATGTAAATATTTTCTTGCTTTCTCTTGATAAATTTTTCTAAAGGCTTTTTTACTTTATTTACACTTTCAAGGATCCAACTCTTTGAATCTCATTAACTCTTTTTTTTTTCTTTTTAACTGTTTTTCAGTCTCAATTTGATTGCTTTCCACTCTTATCTTTATAATTTCCCTCTTCAATGTTGATTTGGGACTGGTTTGTTGTTTCTCAAATATTTTTAGATTTTTCATAAAGTTATTTACTTGGGCTTGTTCTGCTTTTCCAATGTGAGAATTGACTGTGATGAATTTCCTCTTAAAACTCTTTATAATGTCCTAGATATTTTAGTGAGTTGCATAGTCATTTTTATTAAATTACAGGCATCTTTATATTTCTTATTTGATTTCTTCAGGAACCCACTGGTAGCTCAAGAGTGTGTGGCTAATTGTCCAGGAGCTTTCACCATTTCCAATTTTTTTTCTACTCATCAGACAAAGCACTAATATCTAAATATATAAACAATTTAAAAATATTAAACTACCTAAAGTTAAGGTCCCACAAAGAAAGGGCCAAGACAAATGAAAAGACAATTCACAGAGAATAAAAATACAAATGGTCAATAAATACATGAAAAAATGTTCAGTATGTTTGGCCATTAGAGAAATGCAAATTAAAACAATGCTAAAATTTCATCTTGCTTCAGAAAGAATGGCAGCCATGAAGAAATCAAACAATAACAAATGCTGGTGAGGCTATGGTGAATAAGGAACCATGCTTCTTTGTTTGTGGAAATGTAAACTTGTACAACCCCCATGGAAATCGGTATGGAGATTTCTCAAATAACTGAAATAAGAAATTCCATATGAGCTTTCCTGATCCTAGATATCTTCCCAAAAGAGCGTAAGACCTCATACTACAACCATACATGCATATTAATGTTTATAGCAGCATATAATTTGTAATAGATAAATCCTGGAAATATCTTGTGTGCCCATCAATAGATGACTGGATGAAGAAAATGTGACTAGTCAGCTACAGAATGACAAATTTGAGGCATTTGTAGGAAAAATGGAAACACCTGGAAAATACGTTTAGTGAAATAAACCAGACACACAAGCTTCAATAATATTTGGTATCCCTCATTTGTGTGAGGCAAAGTACAAACAAAGTGAATAATAAAGTATGAGTAGAAGGGGATAAGGGTTGGAACTCTTGCAATAGGGAGGCAATCAAAGGGAACAAGGTGAAGAATAAAGACAAGGGGAAAGAGAAATAAGTAGAATAAAGACAAGCTATGTATGAAAACCTAATAGTCTTGATAAATATAAACAGCATATGCCTTAACAGGAGGTAAGCATAATAGCAACAAGAAGGAATATTGGTATAGGGAAATTAGAGGAGGGGTATAAGGGTAAGTGGATTAAGAAATAAGTAACAAGCTATAGCGTGTACATGTAACCACTCCCCAAGATAACTGCAAACTGCATGTACTGCAAACATTTCCCAATAAAATGAAAAAATAATTAATTTTTAAAAAGGAGTAATAAAGATGAGCAGAGGCAGAGACTGGTAGACAAGGATAAAGAGGGGTCTGTGGAGCCCCAAAATGCAAGGTAGAGAGAGAAATTTGAAAAGAGTGAGTTTTATCAGAGTTAAAAAAACAATCGCTTAGCAGCATAAGTGATTGCCTGGCAAGCGCGAGGTCGTAAGTTCGATCCTCAGTACCAGAATTAAAAAATAAATAAACAAAGGAAAAGGAAAGTTAATGAACCATATGAATTTGACCATAGAGGGTACTAATTTCATGGTATGTGTAGTGGTTGACTGATTGTGTCAACTTGAGACATTTTTTAAAAGTTTAATTAAATGGGTTTAGCAATTCTACACCCAAGAGTGTAGAGGAAGACCCACGCTATGGTGGGTCATCACCTGGAGGTGTAAAGAGGAAGGAAGAAAGACAAACACATTCCATTCTTGGGAAAAGGTCCAGTCTTCGCCTTTGGGTGGACCTTGTCTCCTGGCTTCCAGTGTAGACTCTTCAGCCTTCTGACAGACTCTTCAGCCTTCCATTGTAGAGCCTTCAGCCTTCTGTCGCAGACCCATCAGCCTGCTGGTGTGGACTTGCATGAGACACTAAGGTGAACTCCAGGCCTAGGATTGAATCCTTCAGCCTCCAGTGTGTAGATGCCCTCTGCACGCTTCCTCATCCGACTCTGTGGCTGATCATCGTAAGCTAATCTTGTTGTTTCTTTTACATCTGTATACCTTGTGTTATATATGTTCTCTCTAGTAAAACCCTGACTAATACAGTATGTTTAAAATATATCTATATGTTGTTGAAATCGTAAAGCAGTTTGATTTAAGTACCCTTAATGGTGTACATTGTAATAGAAATGCTAAGTTTGAAACACACTACAGGGGTTCAGACTTGATGCTCTGGGGCCTTGCTCCTGGGCTTTCATCTCTTCTTTGTGATTTATTAACTGTGTGGCACTGAACCACATATTTAATTTCTCTGAGTCTATGTTTCATTATTTGTGCAATTGCGATAATACTATTGCCGATAGAGTTGTGAAAATTAAATTGGTTAATACCTGCTAAAGGAAATGCCTGGGATAATCCATCAGAAGTAATAGGAATAAGGAAAGTCTCATAATTATTTTGATATTTTTAAAGGGGAAGCATTCAATGAGACATACTTCTATATATAAATAATTGCAATCAAAATAAGATTAGAGTTGCTACATATCATAGGAAAAATATGTTTTCTGATACTTTATTACACATGATTTCTGATCTTACTGAGGTATAAGTAATTTTAGAGCTGTTGACTTCACAAACTATTTGATTTCACCGTAGTGACTTAAAATAAATAATTTCCAGAAATTTATTTAATACAGTAGTAAGATTAAGGACCCTGAAGAAAATTATTAGGAAGAACACAAGTTGTATTGTGTAGGAATATAATGCTGAAATACTGGAAAATTCTAATATCCACATTTTCTATACATTTTTTGTCATAGATGTATATTTTCCATTCATTTTCAGATGCATAAAGGGATAATTTCTGTCAAAAATATTCCTGTCTCAAAATTTACATTTAGTAGCATTTGCAATCATTATGTACTGCATTTCCAAAACCTATATTAAAACTTAATAAAGTGAATGCCTCCAAATCCATTTTAATTTAATAATGGAGTAGCTAAGTTTAACACATCATCTATATTTATCTTGTATTTTCAGGTGTACAACAGTATTTAACATATTTGTTGCAATTTTATGGCTTAACAAAAACATTCAATAAGAATTGTAGATTGCTAGTCTGGCCACATTCTATGCTTGTTCTATTTTAAAAGTAAATACATTATTTTAGTAAAGAAATCCAAGTATAAAAGCAGCTATATTCAATTCTGACCTAGTAACATGATAACTCAGTTGGAAACTAGCGAAAGTAAAGAAACAAAATCATGCTTATAGTTATTACAGAAATGGCTTTATATTTAGCAAAGGGACATCTACAAAATGACTATAACAATAAACACTATCTTTACAGTTGTGATAACTTTTATGAAAAAAGAAAAGACATCAAACTATGTCCATAAAATAATATTTTTCATATACAAAATATGCTGATATAGTGAATTGAGTATGCGTGAATGTCTGAAAATGGCCAAGAGTAATGATCTAATTAGACCTTTTGAAAAGTCCATTTCTTTAATATCCAAAATATGCTGTAGCAGCAACACAAGAAACAAATATCATGCTTTAGCTGTAGTGGAATAGAAATAATGCTGTTTGAAATATTCTACTTTCCTGAGGCACCACAGAGACAGAATCACAGGGAAGGAATTCTAAAATAGGTAGATATATATTGTGAATTCATTTTACAACCATAAATAATACTGTCAAACATAAGTATGGTACCATGAAACAAAGTTTTACTATTCTGGCCCAATAGTAACTCAATAATTCTGTTTATAAATAAAGAGGAACTAGAGACTCTCATGCTTCAAAAGTATGTATCTTAATTCAACACATTTCAAATGATATCTATTCAATATGTCTATGTTGCTTTTTGAAGTTGTAATTCCTTCATTTTGTCTTTATTCTCCAGGGTCTAGTAAGAATTTTTTCTAATATTGTAACCTTTACATGTTAGGTTAAGTAATTATGCAGAAGTAAGTGAAGTAATTAAAAATGTACTGTCACATAATTTTCTGAGGATCTATATACAAATAATTCTATTCAACTTTCTAAATCAATACACTGGATCATTGTGAAAATTTAATACTAGCCATAAATTAATAGAAATGCTCTGCATTTCTATGTTCAGTCCTGTTCTAACTGGATGAACAAAGAAAACACAGTCAGGACTTGGGAAGAAAGAAAACATTTCAACTGATATTTGTCAAATTCAACAGTAGAAAACAATATTATCAAAATGAATTAATATTCATTTATTGCAATCACCTCCAAAAAAGGGTCAAGACAAAATACACAGAAAACCTCAGTATCTACTTTGGCACAGGGACAGAGAAATGCTGGTTTCTCATGGCTCCTTAATTTAAAAATTAAGAGAAAATACACCCCAAAGGAAAGTAATTTAATGTGTATCACCTTTAAAAAAAATCCTAAAGCAGTTTTTACAAATGTCACTCTTTCCTTTAAAATTCTAGTGTTCTTGCATATTCCCTTCCATTCTCTCCTACTTTTACACACACACACTGTCACAAAGTACACACACAGTCACAAAGTACACAGTGCTCATCATGCCTTCTGTTAGTCACATCCTGTGTACACACTCAGCATCTTTCTCTCCTGTTGAATTGCTAACAACTCTCTCTCCACTTCCCTTATGTATTCCTACTTCATAACTTTATTATTTTCTGCATATTAAATTTCCACAGCATCCCAATTAACATTTACTACTTGCAAGTACTAGATATCATGCCTTGGCAAGTGATATTTTTTTTTAGATGAGTATATCTAAGTGATACCATCTGCATGGTTACTTAAAATATTTGTTTTAAGCTTAGAAAACAATGTTCAGTAGGAATAATACAAAATGCACTCAAGCCAGCATTGGTGTAAACTCAGAGTGATATAAGCACCTCCTGAACTCATAACTAGGAACATATCTGAAAAAAATGAATTTAGAGGCACACAGATTTATAAATGGAAAGGTCACATGGAAAATTATACATGCTTATAGGATTGAATTTTATATTAAAAATACTGCAGGAAATAAAAGAATACCTGTATCAAAACAATGATATAAAAATGCTTAACTGTTGGTATTCCTCTGAAATATTCACCTCTTAAAAGAGGAATGTGAATAAAAAACTAAACTTCCAAATACAATTTCATTGGTAACTCATTATAAATTGTATCAAATAGTCCCATTCTAATTATAATATTCCATAGAATAATAACCATCCCATTGAAACATGCAACTAACATAATTATTGCTTTATTTCTTAATTAAGATGAGTTATTTCAAATAAAAGAGTTTTATTTACTCTGTTGCTACAGAGTGTAGTCAGTGAAAAAACAATTATAATTATTTGGTTGATGTGGATTGTATTGTCAATTATATGATTGTTTATTGTATACTTGTTGCTATTTTCAAATTAGAGTTAAAGAAATTTCATGGTGATATATTCAAATATATGTATTAATGAACATTGATATAATGAAGCTTCAAGAAAATGATACCCAATGATTCTATATATGTATCAATAATATAAATGTTCAGTCATGACTTTTTCAGTCATAACTAAATTTAGAGTAATTATGAACATTTATCAATAAAATTTAAGTACAGCTACTAAAGTTAAAATACCAAAATTTTTCCATAGATAACATTAATTAAGGAAAAATGTCTAGTCTAAGTGTCTGTAATTTTCTCTGTATCTTTTTGCTAATAAGATATTTGGAATTTTTTTTTTTTTTTGGTCTTTTTGAGACAGGATCTCTATGCAGTTCAGGCTGGCCTGGGGCTCACTTTGGAAGTCCAGGTTGGTCTTGAACTCACAGCAATCCTCCTGCCTCAGCCTCCAGAGTGCTACGATTATGGGCATGTGCCACCATGCCTGACTGATTTTATGACTAAGCCATGATTATTTCTGCTTTTGCTGTAAAGGTTATTCCATTACTTATTAATCTTTCAAAAATTATTAAAGAGAAAATTTGTGAAGCACTTACTCATAGGTCAAAGGCAACTTTTCAGGTATTGTAGGAGTTTAAATGAAAGCAAGAAATTAAATTCCTTGTATGTACTGTGTCAGGTTAGGGTTAAGAGAACATATGAAAGGGAATACTGGTATCTGGCAGGGGCAGTTTTCTTTCCAGAAAATTAAGCACTTTAACAGCCAAACAGAGAGAACAAGCATTATATTCTTTTATAGGAAAAGTAAATTCCAAATTACATGTCTTCATGTCATTCAGAGCATAATGATAGTGTAGACAAACTAATAATACAAACATAGGAGATAATAACCTAAATTGTACCCCCAACTTCACATTCATCACTGGATATGAAATTATTAAAGAAAATGTAAACTAATTAGCTTGACCAAAAAAATCTTAAAACATAAACTACATAATTTATTATAAACATATATGTATATGCACATATGTACTAAAACTTACATTTTATGATAAATATAAAAACATATTTTTAAATTACTTGCTTTTTACAATTAAAAATGTAATAAAAATTAATCCTTAACTAATATAAACAGCAAATTTGGAACGACAAAGGCATAAGTATGAAAATGTGCCATTTGCTTCTTTCATTATTTAAGAAAGTAAAATAATTTGGATAAGAAATCTAAAATGCTGATCAGATGAAAATCACCCCTGATAGTCTCTATCCTAGTCTAATGTCAGAGCTTAAAACTTACTAGTAAATGTCTCAGAGAAGCAACACACAATATTAATTTAAATGGTTATATAATAAAAGTTGTGAATATATACTTAAAATTCAATAAATCACTGTAGATCTAGATTTCAAACATTCAGAGACTCATTGGGAGCTACCTCGTCAGCATCCATGGCTGTCAGTTGCATAATCTTAGAGCCATCTCCAATGTTCTCCTCAACAGTGAGATCCAGCATGTCAGTGGGAAACACAGGTGGATTGTCATTGATATCCTGAAGTGTTATTTCTACCTACAAAGAGAGAGAAAGTGAAAAAAAAAGTAATGCATGAGAGATCCTTTGTCTGAAAGTATCAATTAAAATGCATACCATGAACCACATATCTAGACCTACCAGAAATAGATCAGAACCCGAACATTCAAATATCACAAAACATTGCTTGGGAAAGTTGTGCAGTATTTATAGGAAAATGATAAAGTATAGTTAAAAATCTTTTGATTTGTTTATAGTAATTAATTTTAAATGCTCACTATGGAGTTTATACTACAAAAGGTCCACCAATCGACTGTCATTTTAATCCCCAATAAAAACTACCAAGACAGAAAGACCATCTGTCATTTAACCATTAAATCCTGCCTCAGTCAGATGAGGTGGTGTAAAATTTCAACCTGAAATATTCACATACTGGCAACTAAAGTCAGGGGAAAATAAGGATATTCACATATTGGCTTGAGCAAACTTCAAAATTTTCCATTTTAAAGTTACTCATCAGCTTTAGGAGGTAGAAAAATATATTGTCTCCATCACCAAATCTATCAGCGCTTCTTAATTTGTAACTAAAACTAACCAATCATTTCTTTCCAATGCTATGTTTATGCAGATTACAAATATTAAGGGCTTTGTTTGAAAGTTTCTAGACAGAGTTATTTGTTTGTTTTCCTGCCTAAGAAAAATTGTTTAGAAGAAGGGATTTGTGAAGTCTAAATAATAAGTTCAAAACATGCGTTTCGTTTTTGAACGAGGTGCTGAAAGCTAAAGACTTGGTAAGAAAAGGAAAGACAGCTGCTAATAAAGCTGAATGTTTCCCAGGTGGATCACAAAGTTAAGTCATGGAGAAAAGCCATGAATCCAGTTAGCAAGGCCATAACCAGGCCATTTTTCTCAAGGGACGAAATGCCATCTTTTATAGTTATGCTGTAAAAACTCCATCAGATCCAAGAATGAGTAGGATGAATATCAGGAGAGCGGGGAGAGCCAAAAAATACTGGTTTCGTTTCTCCTGGGTGGATGAAGCAAAGGCAAGGCAAAAGAAGACAAAAGTAGCACTGTTATCAATCTCTGATAAGAATGAGGCAGAAATATAGGTAAGTTAGCAAGACAAATTGTTAAGCGATTGATAAAAAGAGTAAAGTCAAGAAACAACATAGAAAGTAAAGTCTAGTTCCATCTTTTAGTAGAACGGCTTTGATCATAGCAAGTGGGTTTTATTAGTGAAGAGAGCAGCAAAGACAGGCAGTCTCCCCAACTAGAAATCTGCCGCTTCTCCGTTCAGCTAGCAACACCTTTCTCTGTACCACACCCCTTTAAGAAAAATTTCACTGTAACTGCCACCATAGAAGAGCATTCCTAACAGTCTTGGAGGTTCAGGCGTACTAGGTAGATGAACTCAAACATATTTTCTTTGGCTTCAATTCCTGTTCTGAAAAGTAGAGTAACAACATATGTCTTCAAACATTTTAAGAAGCATAAACTTGGATGATACAGGTTTTAAAGTGCTTAGCACAGTCCTTGGCATAAGGGAAAAGTGTGATTAAAAAAACTGATTTTGGTTTTCAAGCTGTCCAGTCAGCCCTAGGATTCCCTTAAAGATGGAGAGAGGTTTTTATAAAAGTGATTGAATAAAGCAGAATTCTAGGTTCCACAACAGAAGTTAAATGCAACTTACTCATCTCTGGGACATACTGAATATGTACTAAGCTTTCATGTAGCAAGAGCTTTGAAATGTGTACACACATACATATATGTGAATTTAAAAAGGCTGAAAATTGCTATTTAAGAATAAATCATTCTGTAAGGTGACCTGGTGGTTATCCAAGAATAAAATTGTTAATATTCTTCAGAAATTGGTAAATATATTTATACTGTACACATCACATCTTTCATTTATTTATGTGTTTTAACAGGAGAAAAGTAGATGACTCACATAATGAACTAGAATGACTTACATAGACTGACGTTAATAGAAAGTATTAAAAATTCTAAACTGTTCACCTGCAAGTTTATGATCTGTTCTATTTAGAAAACAATGTACTACTCTTGTATAGGCATGTGTGTATGATTATGTACAAGCATTTGTGAGAGAATGTGCCTATGTTAATACATTTATGTGTGGGAGTGAATGTGGGCAATGTGTCTGCATGTGAATATGTATAGGTGTGAAAGAAAATGACATTGAAACTGAGGAAAATTCAGATTAATTAATTCAGATTATTTATATGATACAACAGCACATCAAGAAACAGTAGTAGACTAGATGAAAATTGTGCATAAAGAAAGATTTCTCATCGCAAATAGGAGCGCATGAATTGATCATGCATCTCCTATACTTAATAGTTAAAACAGTTTACTAGTTAAAAATCATCAAATCAAAGCACCATACATTCTTTTAGGTATAAGTATCCATACAATCACATGAAAGACACACAAACACACACATGTGCACATATAAAATTTTCACAAGGAAATTTCCTCTCTAGAAATAAGAATCTCGTCTTCTCTTTTGAAAGCTGAGTTATTCAGTAACTTTGTAATGTCGCAAAGTCACACAGCTGGCTACCCATGGGAGACCACTGCGCGGGAAACCTGTGTCTGTCATGCGTACGTGTGTATAGTAAAAACAGTAATATTAAAAATTTGTTACATCACAGATAGGTAAATACATCTTCATAAATGTGCATATCATTCTTTTCTGGATGTCAGTGATGTCATCATTGATGCCAACACTTATTCATTCCATATTTTAGAATCCATCACCATTCAATATTCCAGAATAGTTGGCATGCATTAGTTACCAGGAATTCAGAAAAAAAAGAAAAGGTCACCATTTCCTACAGGGAATAAGTGAAATAAGGCAATAGAAATATATACAAATGTAACCATTTCTGATTATTCCCAAGAAAATACATAGTTGACATCTTGGTTCCCGGCACCTTGGTTAATTCTTTGAACTGCCTCTCAGCTCTTGACAGTGGTAGTTACCATTTCTCCTGGTGATTACAGACCCTAACCTGTGCTCAGTCCAAGCTCCTAAGATTGATGCTAGCTATTATTATGTCCTCTGTAGCCTAAGATGTGGTGCGATTTGTTTTCAAATGTTACCATATAAAACACAGGAATCAAAGTTTAGAAAACAATTCTTAAAAAAATAACTAAGGAATTATATGGTACTTTTAAAGTCTTCTTTCTCTACAAATTAGATCATTTTAAAGACTATAGACAAGGGTTATTAGTGGTTTAGCTTAAGAGTCTAAAATGTTAAAATGGTCTTTTATACTATTCCTAAATTTTAAAAAACACATGTGTAAAATTCATTCCATTTTTGAAAGACAATGGAAGAACTATTGTTTAAGTCCAGAGGCCACTTTCAAGGTATCAATTCTGAAAGTTTGTGAAAACTGACCTTCAAAGATGAAAGAAACATTATACTGCTAAGATAAGACACTTGCATATTTTATGGATTCCTATCAGATGTTGACCTATGTGCTGAGACATGCATGGCTTCAGTGGCTACAATGACAAGGACAGTTGGTAGCTTCACAGTTGACTTACTTATAACAAATACATCAGTGAGGAGGAGTTGAATTACAGGTGTTGTCCAGTGTCACTCTTCTTGTGAACACTGAAGTGTCTATAAAATAATAACTGTCATGACTGACACAAAAATCATTGGGAATTGAAATCCTGGCAAACAAAATCACTACATTGAGAGACAAAAATGTGACCCAAATTAGGAAAAAAAAACCAATGACCAATTAGTTCAAAAAGAGTCCAGTATTTTAGCAGTTTATAAAGATAAAAATTGAATTGAAAATGTGGCTTTAACATTGTTACCAAATACCTCTATAGTTAAACACTAGTGTGCTGATAGTTGCTATAAAATGAATACCATGTTTTCTTCCTTTATATTTTTCTTATCACATTATTTTGCATTGAATCTAAAATGATACTACACCTTGGAATTTTTTTTTAAATTTTAAGTCAATAAATCAGCACACAGCTACATAATCAATGACCAATCTTGCTCAAAAGTAACCATCAAACTATTACATAACCATGGATCTAATTAAAAAACATGGTATTTAACTGATTGAAACTGTAGTTATGAATGTAATATAAAGCAAATATAAGGCATTGACTAAAACTGAAAGCTATTCTTTAATTATAGTTAAATGGTAGTCACAACCACAACCACAATTATAAACTCTCTGCTAGTTAAATAAAATGATCCTTAAGGAACAGAATTTTAAGCCTGAAAGACATTTTAGTTCATAATCTCCCATGAAGCTGCATGAAATGGTTCTCAATATAAATAAAAACTATTTTCCCCTGCTTTGGGGCATTGAAGGGTACACAGTACACTGAAAGTTAAGAGAATCATTCATTTGCAAGAAGTCATATTAATATTTTTCCGGAAATCTGAACTATCATCATGTTAATTTTCTTTATTTTACAGAGGATAAGATCTAAGGTATTGAAATATCAAGTGATTAATGGAAGAAAGACAATGTTAGGCTTTCTAGCTGTCACCCACTGAATGTTTCAAAGACTTTTCACAAAGACTGAGGAGCAAGCTGCCTGATTTGTCTAACACCCCAGACCTTGATCTTTGCACAAAAGTACCGACCTTTCATACAGAAGGTAAAATTGATGTCAAAAACAAGAAAATTACTTTGAATAAATTAATATATCCTGGAGTATTTGTAAATATTATTTTATGCACAATCTTACTCTTTTTTAGGGGTTTTGATGTGTACTTAAGGAAAGATTATCTGTGAGAATTTGTTTTATCAATATCACTGGAAAATTATTAATCACTCAACAGAAAGATCATGGATATGTATTGTAAATAAAGAAATTAGCTAAATTGTAAATATAAATGAAAGTAATTCCTTTTAAACTAATAACAAGCTGGAGTTTTTTCATTAACTGATACAATTTCCATAAATATTCATTTAGGAAATGATTAAAATCTAACTAGTTGTTTCTATAGGAAGTTTAGAGACTACAAAATAGTAAATTACACTGCATCAAGGCACACTGTGCCTGCTGGGGTTTTTGTTGTTGTTGTTTTTGTTTAATGGCAAACATAATTATATACCTCACTAGCATTTTATTTTTGTAACACTGACACCCTGAAATTAAATTCCTCCTACAAAACTAAGCCACCCCAACTGCATAAATTGAGACAAAGCACTACACTCAAAATACTGTTTAGAGTTCACATATATTACCTCTAAAGATACAAGGGTACTTCCATCAAGATTGCATTTAAGTGCACCTTCAGTCAATAGTTCTGCTAAAAAAAAATTTCGTTGAAAAATACAACATTGTGACTCTGATTTCTTTTAAACAATGTTTATAGTAGAAAAGATAGTACAAGTTGAGTGTCCCTTACCCAAAGTGCTTGGGATAGGAAATGTTTCAGATGTAGTTTTCAGATTTTGAAATATTTAGCTAATGTAAGCACACATTTATAAAATAGAAAACTTACAGATATTTCTCATCATTAGATGTCTCTGACCAAGTTTCTGTTCTGCTGTTTCAGCTGAATTCAGTTGACTTTGACAGTACCTTGAGCCCAGCTGCACACCTCTGAGGAGCACTGAATCAGAGTAATTGTCTATACTTCCAGGCACCATGGGCTAATTCAAGGCCCCCCTCTATTGTGTAATGTCCTTAGCTATGCTCACTCTGTAAGGGTCCCCTCCCACTGTTCCCAGAGTGTTTCTATATTACAACCAATAATTTATTGCCTTCAAGTCTAGTCTGCTTGTCAGTGTATGACTCAATGTATGTAATCAATTAGCTAACATTTAGTCATTTGTTTTGTATCTCCCAGTTCTAAATTCTATATAGTCTAAACTTTTCCTAAATTCAGCGTTGTTGCCTTTGAAGAACTAACTTGCAATAGCTCACTGGTGTGAAGATCCAACAGTCTGCTGGCATAAAGATTAAATACTGCCTTCATATCCTCTTGGTGTGAAGAGTCTTCATTTTGCTTTAGTTTGGTTTGCTTGGGAATTTTCCTGCAACAGCAACATCTTCATGCTCAAAAAGTTTTGGATTTGGAGCATTTTGGATTTGGGACTTTCAAAGTAGAGAGACTCAAATTAGAACTGCAATTATTAAGTTATCATGATAATTAATAGTACTCAAATTAGCAATTTTTAGGTACTGAGATTTTTTTTAAATAAGAGTTTTATTGTCTTGTTTTATTGCTTGTTTTATTGTTTTATTTCACAACTTGGTCATATTTAGCATGTAATTTTTCCTTTAGAGCTATTTCTGGCTTTAAAATATATCCTTTTATTATACTTTTTACGAGAGTCCCATGTTCAGCAAGTGTAATAATAAAAGAGATATGTTATTGGTATATAAAAAGCATAGTAATAAAAATTGTGCCAATCCAATCCTGTTAATCTGCTACTTCTTGTGTGCCCCTCATGCCTTTGTATGTAATTTTTCTGATATTAAATAAAACTATGAAAATTCAAGAACTTCATAGTGAAATACTTGCTTAATATTAAAAAAGGTTCATACAAACATATATCTGTTCTGTTCAAAAAATGTTCTATTTGGGAGATTGGAACAGCAGATCCTAAGAAGTGTTTATCACTACTTCAGAAGCTGCTAAACATCACAGGGAAGGCAAAGTATAATGGAGTTCCTTGAAGTATGTATTACCCTTAATAAGCCATTATGATGTTACCCAAATAACACTTTGCTAAATAATGCCCTCATTTACATTAGAGAAGTACTGTTGAAACTCAGTGAGGAAAATAATCTGCACTCAAAGCAATTTTTGTTTCATCAGAGTGAAATAAGATGCTGGAAGTCTCCTATTTAATTTTCGGTATGGAGATTCAAGTGAGAAGTTAAAGTTGAAAGCAAATTACTCAACTTGTATCAGTACAACACTCATGCATGAGCTGCCACTTCCTCTGACCCTGAAAAGGAAGACTCCACCTTTCCTGTCTGAGATGAAACTGGAGGGAGGATTAGGGGTTTGTTTCACAAGGCAAAGGCCCAGTGTTAGCTGACAGCACAGTGTCACCTCGTCAAGGTCAGATGTGCAAACAAAGGTCTGTACCTTTACTTTTGAGTTGGGAATGGATAGAGAGCACCATTAATTAAAAAAAACCACCAGGATACAAATACTAGACCCACGGCTTCTAATAAATAATCAAATTTAACTTCTAAACATTCCACAATATTTTCACATTTCTCTCTTCAAATGAAACCAAATTACTACTTGAAATTTAATTCATTGATTGACACAACTCAATATTCTAAATAGGCTCCCAGTAACAAACCTTTATTAAATTTCTCCCAAAGTCTATTTATTTGGTGTTTACAGAGTCAAAGTTCAAATTAAATATCAACAGTTACTTAGACCATGTTTATTAGGGTTTTTTTTAACTAGAAAAACTAGTTATATAATTTCATTTGGTAAAACATATTCTGCCTTTAAAGTAAAATTTCAAGAATATAGCTAAATCCAATCATAGGGGAAAGATAATTCAATACCTATCATGTTTGGGTTTAGGCTCTAAGAATTTCCGACTCTTAGTCATAATCAAGAGCTGCACTGCCCCAAAAGATGGTGATAGGGTCTGCATATTTCCTTTACTTTTGTTCTTCATTTTTTTCCCTATTTTGGGTGACCACTGGGAATTCTACTGCCATGAGTCTGGGTGAGATGTTTCACTGTATCCAGAACACTCCATCATGTAACAGAGCCAAAATCTATTATGGTTTGCAAGTGACTCACATTTTAGTTACGAGGAGGCCCTAACAAAAAACAGTTTACATTTAAATGTCCTAAATGTCAAGAATGTAATGTTTGGACTATGGAGGTATGTAAGGTCTGACCTTATTGTATGAACAGTGCTTTGAGGTATTTATTTATTCATTTATGATATATAAGCAACTGAATTCTAGAGTCTGTGGTGCCTGAAACAACAGTGTACTGTGTAATCTTGATAGAGTTACTGAAATTTTGAGACTGAAATCTTGATGAAAATGAAAGAAATCACACTTTGGAGAAATAAACGCTTATAATTCTCTGTATGAAAGACTGGCAGGGGATAAGTGTGACCTATTAAGTACGGCCACCTTGGCCTATTCAAACCACAAATACTTGGGAACACAAATTTGTTGCAGACTCATAATCAATTTTCAAGGATCATTTGTGCATTTAATTATATTTTGCTTTAGAAATAAAAAATTTGCTATGCAAAGCATTTCTGTAGACAATTAGTATTTAAATGTTAAAGATACTAAACAACAATTTAAAATATTTTTATACAAACACATTAGTAAAAGAACATAAAATAATAATATTTGATTAAACAACATTTAATGTGGGAGTAAGAAAATTCTTTACTCGCATTTAGGCTAAGTAGCATATTGTTTCAAAATTCATATGGTAAATTTAAATTAAATTACATGTATATTTACATATCTGTCCATTTACTTCACATGAAGATGTGCTGTTCTAGCCAACTATTCTGGAATATTAGGAATAAAAGAAGCATGCACATTTTAGGCTTTTTTAGTTTCACTTTTAAAAGCAAAGTAAAAATGAACACAATGAGTTTTAAAACACAACATATATCTCATATAAGCAACATGTATGTATCTATGCCCAATTATGTTTTTCAATCAAAAGCAAATACGTTAAACTCTCACCACTAAAACTTCCAGCATCAGCTGCATATATTCTGGGGATTTCGATGCATTTCTTACTAGTAAAGAAATACGATGAGGAAGAGCCAGGGTTGGAGAGTAGCCAGAAATGACAAGAATGACTAAAAGTGTGGATAAGATATAGTTAACTCCACTCTTGAAACTAAATGCTTTCCATAACTCACTAAATGTGCGGTGACATAATAAAAAGCTAGTGTTGTTATGCTTTCAATATTGTTCAAATTAAAACCAAATAAGGATTTCTCTTAAGGCAAAGGCAATCATGTGCAACCACTTCAACTTTTCCTGAAATCAATACTACATAATTTCTGCATTTTAACAGATTCTTAAGGACACCCAAAAGTAAATGCAGAATAAAAGATCAAGTTAAAATATGTGTGGTTTGCATGGAAAGTTTTATACTATTCTTCAAAACAAACACGCTGCAAAAGTACTATATAGTGCACTTTTCAATGGATGTCAATTCAAATGTGGTAGACACATATCAAAGGAAAATTTTAATGAAAAGTAAATAAAAATATTCCACCAATTTTTTTCCTTGCCTAATATATGATGCATTATGAAACTGAGATGGTTTCCATTAAGACTCCTGAAACTAGAAGGGCTGCTTGATTTGTATTAAAGTTACAAATTGTGATAAATTAAATTCTTGGCCACAAATCCTCACCCGTCCTTCTAAGAAACTGACTTTCCTACTACTACAGGTATGTTTCTGTCTCTGTCTCCTGACTTAGGATTTATCCATGACAATTATTGGGACAGTAGGATATTTACAAATATAACATAAGTAGATATTTGAAATGTGCTTTCTCATTGTATTTCTGTCATGGTCATTAGAACAATGTTTCTTATTAGCCCACTACTACCAGAAAAGAAAAATGAATTTAATAAAAGAATCTTAGCTGAAAGATATGTAGCCAGCATCAAACCTTATCAAAAGTACCAGCTTAAGCCTTACTATAGCTATGCAGAGATTCAAGGAAATGAATGTGTATTTTTGTGGGCCTTTGAGATTTTGTCTTTTTATTATGCAGTTTTATTGACCTAATAGCTAACAGATAAATAGGCCAAAGACATGGATTCATTAACTGATTATTTCTTGTAATTTTTTGTTTGAAATAATGAATTACTGTTCTATCTAAAAAGAAAGGAACAAAGTATGATCAAAACAAAGAATGAATGTTTAAATATTAAAAAATTATTATTGTAAGATATGCTACCACTAATCTCCATCAAAACATCTTTCCTCATTTTAAACACACCTATCCTTTCTTTTTTGATTCTTTCTAAAGCAGTTATAGAAATCCTTTTTCATGAGTGTCACTGATTGTGCTGTCATGGCTTCCTAGGTTTCCTGAATCAATTCAAATATTTACCTCCTATATTCATTTGGATTTAAAGAAAAGCCAGAAGTTGCATGGTAACGGATACTATCAATAACATGGGTGAATGCATACAGCAAAGGTTTTGAGTTTGCTTCTTCATTGAGTGACACTCAGTAGCAGTATTCATGAGAATTTTTATTGCAACTCTTAAAGACACAAAAGATTTTCAAAACTGCTTCAGAAAGTGGCAAGTGGGATACAACTTTCTTATTCTCTCTAACTTCCCATTTTCACTACATCATACCACTGTCTGCAAGAAATCAACTCAAAACAGGACATATCTCTACTCTTTCATACCATTTAAATACTAGGAATAAGGAATGGGAGTGTCTGACCCAAGTTAAAAAAAAAATCATGATCTGAGTAGAATCAGATTGGGTTCTTCTTAAGAGTACCAAATTATAAAAAAACTTTTATGGGAACACCATAAAAGACCGATAATGATAAAATATCAAAAGAGACAATGCAGTTGGTATGAGAACATACTGTATTTTCCCAAAAATAAGACTGAGTCTTATATTAATTTTTCACCCAAAAGACACAACAGAGCTTACTTTCAGGGGATATCTTATTTTTTCATGTAGCATAATCTACATTTATTTATTCATGCACAAAAGTCTGCATTTATTGAAATATAGTCATGTAATCTCTTTCTGAAGCATCACTGTAATGCTTCAAACCTAGAATTTCAGCCTAAGCTTCTTGTGACACCATATCTTGTACTCTAGAACCACTGGTCTCAATGTCTCCCGTTCAGTAATACAGCTCTCCTTGGATGAACACCTTTTGTCCTTGGAACCTGCTGGTAGTGCATCATTACAACCCTACATACCGAATTATGAAGATGTGTATTAGGCACAACCATACCTCTCAGTATCGAGTTTACACATTTGCCATGCCTTGCATCTGTACTCCAATTGGTCATGCAGCAGTAAGTTGTGAGTTCGTTTTTTACGTAGGCGTTTACCTTTCTAGTCTAAAGGTGCCTGCTTGGATATTTACAAATACTTAATCATAATTTATATTATCATTCATTTTGGGGTGTTAACATCATGATATTGTTTATTTATAGTTAATATTAGTTTGTGTTTCAATACGTTACCACATCGCATGTCAGAGTGGACCCTCTGGCACAGTATCCAGCTATTTTTCAGATAGGGCTTATATTAAAAGCATTCTGAAAAATCAGGCTAAGGCATATTTTCTGGTGATGTCTTATTTTCAGGAAAACATGGTTGACCTATGGCTTTTTAGTACCATTATGAAACCTAACTACACAATTTTCATTGAATTTCTGCAATCTCCAAACTATCCCTCTGTCTCAGTTCATCCTTCCGTGTTTGTCCACATCTTTGAGAAATTCTATTACTCGGTAAAAAGGACAGACTTTGACTGACAGCTATGTTATTATATTTCCATTGGTTTTTAGTCTGCAATGCTATTATTTCCTTAGACTTTCAAATAAATTTGTCAAACTTTCAAGTGTCATATTAGAGTTTCTTTTCTTAATGTTAAAGCTGTAACAAATTGCACTTGTATAAAATGCCTTTAAGCTCAACCATAAGCAATAATGAATGTGAAGTTAGCTGATCTAATACGTAAGGTGTATTTTCTGAAAAACATCTTGAAGTCATTTGTTAAAAGACAAAAATGTTTAAAGTATGCTGAGGATTAATTATATTTAGAAATCCTATTTGAACGAACTCAGAAAAACTTGTCCTCTAAGTTTCAATCAAGGAAACATTTAAATTCATTTTTAGCCTAATGCCTATCATACATTCAGCACTTACTGTATATTTCTCAATGATTTAAAAGCCATTTTGCCCACTAAACTAGTGCATTTTCCTGTTACACACATGCAAGTTGAGAAAATAGTGTTTTCATGCCAAATAAAGAACAGAGAAGAGCAAACCACCAACCCTCATTTCATTGAGTAATGATGTCCTAAAACTAATCTCTTGAAGACTGTCAAAGTAAAAACTAATTTAAAAGAGAAAAAAAATAAAGGGTGAAATGATAAAACAACTTTTCTTAAAAAGAAGTTTTGGCATGGAATTGTATTTGCTTTAAATCTATCATCACAAAGAACCATAATTTCAAGTGTAATAACCCTATGATAAAAAGGGTAATATTTTAAAAAATATTTTACTTTGAAGAAATCTTTGAAAGGCTAATGATATTTACAAAAAAAACCATAATATAAAATATTTATTCAAAACATGAAATTAGACTCAAGTACTAGAAAAAGCCATGACTACTATGAATGATCTCCATGAAAATACCAGGTGTAATTATTTTGTCTAATATTCATACTTTTGCTCAACTCATGACAGTATAAGTAAGATGATATCAATGAATGTTTTGAGTTTATAAAAATAAATGAAATAGCCAGTCTTCACTCATTTTGCTTTTTCAGGATAAAATTAAGCAACTGGGTTTACCTGATGTTATGCCTGAGACATGCTTTTAAATATGCATGCATACAGAACTAATTTAGGAAAGAGTATATCTGCATTTCATGTGAAGATGACTAACAAGTTTCTGAAATTAATTATACTCAAAAAACAAAAACTCATTCTTTATTCTATTCTTCAGTAGTTTTAAACTTTCCTGTTGAAAAAATATTCAAAGTATATTAATTTATTCAACATTTATTAACATTCTACTATTTCTCAGGCCTTTGCATATGACTTAATGTACAAAATT
This sequence comes from Dolichotis patagonum, assembly GCA_004027295.1. Classification (NCBI taxonomy): domain Eukaryota; kingdom Metazoa; phylum Chordata; class Mammalia; order Rodentia; family Caviidae; genus Dolichotis; species Dolichotis patagonum. The sequence continues at coordinate 41,004 of PVJX010001098.1, read as the reverse complement.
CAATCAGAGAGGCACGCTCCTCAGTCCAGTGCACCTGGGTCGCCTCAGACCTCAGCCACAGGCCCACCCTTTGGCCCAGAGTGCCTGGCATGCCCCTGGCATATCTGAGCCACCTTGTTCAGCCACCACAGGCCCGCTCTTGGCCTTGTACACCTGGGTCACCTCAGACCAATGCCACAGGCCCACATGTTGGCCTGGCATGCCTTAGTTACCTTGGGCCAGGGCCGCAGGCCCACCACTAGGTCTGGAGTGTCTGGGACGCCCCCAGCATAACTGAGCTGCCTTGGACCTCCACCACAGGACAGCCACTCAACCAGCATTCCTGGGACATACAGACCATTGCCTCAGGCCCACTCCTTGTGGAACCTCCCCACCTCCTGGACCTAGTACTGCTGTTGATCTTTGGATCCAACTCCTCCCAGAACTTGGACTACAGTGGACTACCATGCTGGCTCAATGGGAGACTCAGGAACCCCTCACACAAACCAAAGACCTCAGCAGGCCCCAGTCAGTGTGGTAAGATTGCCCCTAAAATAGAGGTCTGCAGGGAGTAAATAGGAGCGGAAGTGAAGTTCCCTCCAATTGTAAGACCTTGGCGAACTGGCAAGAGAGTGGGTAATCCCCTCCTCCACACAGAGAACATCAGACAGGTTGAGGAGTATACCAGTAAGGCCTCCTCCAACTTGGAGAAAATTAAAAGAGCTTATGAGACACCCAGTGACACAGTAGGACTTCAGCCAACACAAACATTATAGACAGGGAGATCTGGGAACCTGCAGCAACCTGAAGACACAGCAACAACAGGCACTAAGAGTTGACCTACATCAATACTTCTAGGCTAGTTAGCCCAGGAAGAATGTAGGACTCACCCAACAGGCCCTGCAGGAGGAATTCAAGTGACTGGCTATCCTCTACATTGTGGTACTCAGCAATTGGACAAACATCAAACACACAGTAGGATCCTAAAATTCACACTATGGACAGTTGAGAATTTTGGGATTAAAAGATAAAATATTTACCCAAAAGGTGAAAATGACAAAACAAAAGGCAAAATGCAACCTCAAACATCTTGGCCATCAGGAGCAAGTAGAGGCAACATTGAAATAGAGAACATTAAAAGTCATACACCAGAAATCTCTGAAAAGATAGCAAATGAAGGAAAGAAAGAAATCCATGAGGCTATAGCAGAATACAAATCAGCAACAATATCTTTTATAAAGACAGAAATAACAACCTTAGTAAATGAATTGATCAACATAGCTAGAGAAGAAATAGATAAAAAAAAATGTACAGGAGCATGGGAAATTGATTGAAACGTTGAATGAGCAATCTAAAACAAGCAGAATCCTTGAAACAAATTCAAAAAGATATCCAAAAAAACAAAAAATTCTATTGAAAGCTGGCATAATGATTTAAATGAAGCTGAGGATAGAATTTCAGACATTGAGGACAAGATCTCAGATACTGATAATGAAAGGGTAGAACCCAAAAAAACAACAAGGCAGCATGAAATGACAATCCAGCAGCTTCAAAATGATGCCAAGAGAAACAGTGTAAGATTAATAGGTATCAGTGAAGATGCAGGAGTCAACAAAAATGACATAACTAAACTATTCACAGATGTAATAGCAGAAAATTTCCCAAACATGGAGAAAAAAAATCTCATATAAAATAAGTGACACATACAGAATGCCAAACAGTCACAACCAACATAAATCTACATCCAGACATCTAATAACTAAGATCACAGACATACAGGAAAAAAAAAAGAATGCTAAAAGCTGTTAGAGAAAACACACAACTCACCTATCAAGGAAAGCCTATTAGATCACAGCAGACTTTTCAGCACAAACATTCAGGATAAGACAAGCTTGGAGTGAATCATTTCAAGCCCTAAAAGAAAACAATTTTCAACCCAGACTGATATACCCAACAAAACTGTTTTTCAAATTTAATGGAGAAACAAGATACTTCCATGACAAAGATCAACTGAAGAAATCGCAAACCAGCCCTAGAAAGAGTACTGAAAGACATGCTAGATAAAGATAAAAATGACTACAATCTCCAGAACAACAACAGAAAGAAGCCACCAGGTTAAACAAGAAATTAAAGAAGGGAGAAAAGCAGGAAACCAACAACAGGAACACAACATGGCAAAGTCAAGCCAGTACATATCAGTGATATCTATAAATGTAAATGGGCTCAATTCACCTATCAAAACAAACAGGTTGACATAATGTATCAAGAAACAGGATCCCACAATATGCTGTATACAAGAAATACATCTGACTCAAAAAGATACTCATAGATTAAAAGTCAAAGGATGGAAAACAGTATTCCATGTAATAGGAATCCAGCAAAAAGCAGGGGTAGCTATTTTGTTTGCAGTCAAAGTGAACTTCAAAGAGATAAAGAAGGCCACTACATACTTGTAAGTGAAAAACTATAAGAGGAAGAACAAACAATTATAAGACAGATACTAATGGACATGAAAAACCAAATACACAAGAATACAATTGTAACAGAAGATCTTAACACTTCACTGTCACAAAGAGATAGATCAACTAGACAAAAAGTCAGCAAAGAAATAACAGAATAGAATCACACCTGTGAACAAATAGACTTAGTGGATGTTTACAGAGTGTTCCACCCAAGCACATCAGAATATACATTCTTCTCAGTTCCACATGGGTCATTCTCCAAAATAGACCATATATTAACCCATGAAGAATTTTTAACTAAATGCAAAGGTAGCAAAATTATCCCATGTATAATATCTGACCATAGTCAGGACTGGGGATTTAGCTCAGCAGCATAAGCACCTATCTTGCAAACACGCAGTCATGAGTTCAATACCTGGTAACAGAAAAAAAAAGTAAAAGAAAAAGAATATCTAACCGTAGTGCACTAAAACTGGAAATCAATCACAAAAACACTGCAAAACCTGCATAAATATATGGAAATTAAATAATAACCTGAATAACAAGTGGGTTACAGACGAAATTAAAGAAGAAATAAAGCAATACCTACAATACAATGAAAGTGCATATACAACATACTGTGATCTATAGGACACAATGAAAGCAGTTCTAAGAGGGAGATGTATGGCAATAAATAGTCACGTCAAGAAAATGGAACACAAACAAATAAACAAATGCTACATCTCAAGCTTCTAGAACAGGAAGGGCAAGTCAAACCCAGAACTAATAGAAAAGAGGAAATTGTAAAGATGAGAGCAGAAATTAATGCATTTTAATTTAAAAAACAACACAAAGAATTAATGAATCAAAGAGCTGTTTTTTTAGACAATAAACAAATTGATAAACCTCTGTCCAACCTTATCAAGACAAAGAAAAAAAACTCAAATCCATGCAATAAGGACTGAAAAGAGGGAAATTACTACAGAGCCCTGGAAATTCAAAAGATCATGAATACTTATTTTGAAAATCTCTACTCACATAGAGTGGAAAATACAGAGGAAATGGACAGATTTCTAGAAACGTATGAACTACCAAAGCTCAACCAAGAAGATACAACAATTTTGAATAACCCTGTATCAGCTACTGAAATATAAAATGTGATTAAAGACTTCATAACAAAGAAAAGCCAGGGTCCTGATGGATTCATGGCTAAATTCTATAAGAAATTTAGAGAATTAATGCCAATACTTCATAAACTCTTCAATGAAATTGAAAGAGAAGCAGTCCTCCCAAATTCATTCTTGGAGGCAAGTATCACTCTGATACCAAAAGCAGAGCAAGACTCAACCAAAAAGGAGAATTATAGACCAATCTCACTAATGAACATAGATGCAAACATTCTCAATAAAATACTGGCAAACAGGATGCAGCAAATCATAAAGAAGATTATACCCCATGACCAAGTGGGATTTATTCCAGGAACACAGGGATGGTTCAACATATGCAAATCAATAAATATAATATACCACAACAACAGAGCCAAAAATAAAAATCACATCTATGCTAGAGATAGGCATAGCTGTGAAACAGGTCCCTGCATGTATGTCTTTGTAGGCTATACTTTGCCCTTAGTTCTTTGCTGTCTGATTATTTCCCTCTCTGCTTCCTATCAACCACAAGTTGTCACTTTGCTCCACCACATGTTCTGCATCATGATGCTGCATCAGCACAGGCCCAAAATTAACAGAGTCAAGTCCATGGACTGAACCCCTGAAACCATGAGCCAAAAACACATATTTTTCCTTTAGATTGTTTCTCTCAGGTATTTGATTGCAGCAAGAAAGGGCTAACTAATACAATCTTCAGCAAAGCCATTGAGACTGATTTCACTGAAAAATCAGATTACACGTTGAACATTAGCAACATTTTGAATACTATCATTAGATATGCTCTGAAGTTTTAGTTTTATTTTTTAGTGATTGCTCATATGGATCTTAACTGCAATATTTCTTCATTAACTCAGATGTTTGACCACATGTGCTGTCTATGGCTATTTCGGAGAACCGTTTTAATTCTCAGCACTTACCTTGAATCCTTCTGTATTTTGACACTGTGTAGAGGGTAGGAATAATTGATTACATTGTTTGCTGCTGTATAGTCCAATAAGCAGTTTTTAATATTTGTCACAATCTCATACTCATTTTGACAATTGGAACTGCCCTACTTTATGGGTCCCCATTAGAATATAATGAGAAAATATATAATATGAGCTAGGAAAGTGTTAAACACCTATTAATTTAAATAATAATAATATGACATACAACTGTGCTTCTGTGAATTATATAAAATAGGAAACTAAATTTGAAAGAACTGAACTGATTTACCTATACATGGCAGAACTATTTCTAATTTCTCTGTCTCCAAAATTATATAACTTGCATCACTTCACACCCTCCTTTTTTTAGGATCACATAGTATTAAGGCTTAGTGCACACAATAGCAAAAGGTCGAAGCAACCTAAGTGTACATCTGGATGAATAAAATGTGGTGCATACATGCAATGCACATTATTCAGTTTTATAAAGGAAAGAAATTTGGACACCTGTTACAGTAAGGATAACATAAAGATGTATTACACAAAATGAGCTGGCTGTAAAAGACAAGGAAGTTAGCTAAAGTACACAGATTCTTGGGAAGAGAACACAGTATGGTCACTGGCAAAGGCAGCAGGTGAGAGAGACGGGAAGTTAGTGCCACAGATAATGAATTTCAGTTTGGGAAAATGGAAATGTTCTAGAAGTAGGGTGTGTATGTAGTTAATGCCACTCAAGAATACATTGGAAACTGACTAAAATGACAACTTTTAGGTCACATATATTTTTACTAGAATTTAAAAAAAATACTGTGGCCATATTTCCACTATTCAGTTTAAACAATAGAATGAATTAATATAAGAGATAGATTTTCCAAATAATTACAAGAAAGTTAAACATTTCTCCCTTTGTCATTTCTGATGTCAAATTGTTTCTCTCCCTTATAAAAAAAACAAAATGGCATTGATAAAATTTTGAACATGACATTCATTCTAGAGCTGGGCTGATTTTATCTTATTTACCTCAAAACATCTCACTTGTGCACTACAACCACAGCATATGGATATCAAGTATCTGATATAAATTTAATTTTAGTGGAAAAGCAAAAGGTTGACCTATATTTGTCTAACATAAAGAGACATACATGAAAAATATAATTCAAGCAATATAATACGACTCTCCCTTGGCATATTCAGCCCTAAAGTATCTGAAGGCTGTATAGTGCCAAACACAATATTTTCTTTTTGTCACCTTGCCAGAGCGAAACTTGACCACTGAAGTCTAAAAGCTGTACAAAAACAAGGCACAAATAGATGAGACTTTAAATTGACTCAAGTAACATTTGGGGCCACGAAAGCATGGAGAACACGATTACCTTAAAAAGTACAGTTTCCAGAAATTCTCTTAAGAATTCCTCAGGAGGCATTTGGCTACAGTCCAACTTTCTCTTTTTCTCAAAAAAAAAAAAAAGGATATTTTCCTATCTTAACAGAGCTTTAAGAGAGAAGTAGAACTTTGCCAAAGTCATTTGTGTGTGCATTATTTTTAACTGCACTTTTAAAAATGATAATTTGCATTGTTTTGAGTTTTAGAATCAAGAATGTCTCAGATTTAATACAAAGAGCTAACAGTTTTTATCCAATATTAAGTGTGTGTGTGTGTGTGTGTGTAGCTAGAGAAATATCACAGACTTTCTGGCTTCTCTCCAAAGACTCTATCAGTCATGCTCACTGGCTCAAATCCCAATCTATTCTAAAATATCTTTTTAGTTTGCTTTTCTTTGTCTATTTTACATTATAACTGCATAAACTGTTTACTACGAATGTTATGGAGCTGCCCTCAAAATGAGTCAGATTGAAAAACAGCTTTAATAATCAGTAAGTGATACTGGAAAAAATGACTTTCTCAGTCATACATTTTATTTCTATAACCCCCCACTACTTTCTACCAGTCTGTGTTTGCACTTGAATCTATTCAAGTTCTTCTACCACAGTGAAAAGCCATTTCAAAATCTAAGTCCCTTGCCAAAGTTTCTGTCTATAAATACTTAGCACTTCATACTGGCTCCAGAAAATTAATTTCTAAACTAGCAACAAACACTCAACTGCTTATTTAGAAAATCCTATAAAATCTAAAGCAGAAGGGACAAGATTTGCTGGGCTGACTAATTTAGAGTTCCCCATAATCTGGTAGGGAATTGCCTTTCTCCTTTTGTTCATAATATCTACCTACCTGAGTCAGGGTAGAATTTACACACACACATGCACTTGTGCATGCACACACATACACACACACACACGTGTATGCACACATTTCCTGCTCTTCATTTGAAACTAGAGCAAATTTGTTAGCAAAGATCAACAAACCTAACTTTCAGATATAAATACTACTTTGAAGCAGCTCCTTAGCTCCTTATGTCCTATTTAAAGACAGATGAAGTTTGTAGATGTCTGATTATAAATGGCCATGATCAACCTAGAGTTTCCAAATAGAAAACTTTAATTTTAATCATTGTTCATTGAGCTTGACTCACTTTGAACAAGAAAATAACTTCCTAAATATTATAGAAGATTTTAGAACTAGTTATGAAGTATATTCTTTTCCCCTATCTGATATCTAAAATATGTACATTGACATATCTAATTTTATGTAGTTTATATACCTAATGATTTTTAGCACATACTGAAGTGCTTAAAATATTAACAGTACTGTAATTTCATGGATAAGAGTACAGAATCTGCAGCCAAATCACCTGCTTCAAGTCTGTTTCAGGCAATTATAGATTATCTGTCCCTTAAGTCAATACATTTCAGTTATAACCATCAATACTAATGTTCTTAATTCACCAATCAAAGACAGAGACTGGCAGAATTGATCAAGAAACAAGATACAACAATATTCTGCATGCAAGAAACACATTTAATTCAAAAATAAATTCATAGACATAAAGTTAAAAGATAGAAAACAATATGCTATGTTACAGGAACCCAGAAGAAAAGCAGAATGGCTATTCTATTTTCAGACAAAGTGAATTTCAAGCCAACACTGATTAAGAAAGATAAAGAAAGTCACTACAACCTCATAAAGGAAATAATCCAAAAGAAAAGATAACAATCATAAATATATATGCAACATATACCAGTGCACCAAACTATACAAAATGATTATTAACAGACATGAAAAATCAAATAAGCCCTAATACAATTGTATTGGGAGACCTCAATGCTTCACTGTCACAAAAAGACAAATCAACTAAACAAAAAATCAACAATGAAATATTAGAATTAAATCAAACTTTTGAACAAATGGACTTAGATGTCTATAGAGTGTTCCACTCCACAATTTCAGATTGCACATTATTCTCAGCTGCACGCAGAACATTCTTCAAAACAGACCATATTCTGGCACACAGAACATGTTTAAGTAAATGCAAAGGAATTGAAATTATTCCATGCATACTATCACACCACAGTGCAATGAAGTTGGAAATCATGTCAAAGGAAACCACAAGAACTTCATAAACATGTGGAAATCAAATAGCACCCTACTGAACAAAAAATGAATCACAGATGAAATCAAAGAAGAAATCAGACAGTTTTTATAGTTGAATGATAATGACAATATAACTTACTGGAACTTGTGGAACACAATGAAAGCAGTCTTCAGAGTGAAATTTATGGCAGTAAATACCCAGGAAAAGAGAGCAAGTGCATTTAAACAACTTAATGTTAAACCTCAAATTTCTAAAAGAAGAAGAAGAAGAAGAAGAAGAAGAAGAAGAAGAAGAAGAAGAAGAAGAAGAAGACCAGACTAAGTGAAAAGCTCATATGAAGAAGGAAACTATAAAGATCAGAGAAGAAATTAATGCATCGGAGACTAAAAAAAAACAAAAAATCAATGAATTGAAGAGTTGGTTCTTTGAAAGATTAAATAAAATTGGAAAACCATTATTTTGTCTTGGTTATTTTTTTCTCATTGCTGAGACAAAATACTTGACACCCAAAATGAAGGAAGGAAAAGTTTTATTTAGCTTACAGTTTTTGGAGATTTCAGCCCATATTCAGCTGACTCCAAGGCAGGGTGACAAAGTTAAGGGGCAGTTAGATGTTCATGGCAGCTACAAGCAACAAGCACAAAAAGGGCAAAAAAGAAACAGCATGCCTGCTTCCCTTCCTTATACTGTAAGCAAGCTACCTGCCCCTGAGTGGGTGCAGCACTCACACCACCAATACCACCACTAGGCAATGAACCAATCAGAAATGCTGGATTCAGATGTCTCCATGACTGCATGAGGCTTGGGGGGGCCATCAAAACACAAACTGTAACACTTATCTAACCTTATACAAAAAAAGGAAAGGAAAGATTCAAATCCATGTAATTAAGAACGAAAAGGATGAAATCAAAACAAACACTGCAGAAATCCAGAAAATTATCTATACCTACTTTAAAAACTTGTATTCTAATAAGATGGAATATACAGAAGAAATGAACAGGTTCCTAAATACATATAAATTGCCAAAGCTGAATTAAGGAGATATAAAAATCTTAAATAACCCAATACCAGTACATGAAATTGAAGATGTAATTAAGAACCTATCAACAAAGAAAAGCCCAGGCCCTCACAGATTCACTGATGAATTCTACAAGAAATTTAGAGAAGACCTAACACCACTACTTCTCAAATTCTTTAATGAAATTGAAAGTGAAGCAATACTTCCAAATCCACTTCTGGAAGCAAGTATTATCCTGATACCAAAACCGGAGAAGGACCCAATTAAAAAAGAGAATTACAGGCCAATTTCTCTAATGAATATTGTTGCAAAAATCCTCAATAAGATACTGGCAAACAGACTGCAGCAAATTATCAAGAAGACTGTACACCATGATCATGTGGAATTCATCCCAGAGATGCACAGATGGTTTAACATACATAAATCCATAAATGTAATACACCTTATTAACGGAGCCAAGGACAAAAATCATATGGTCATCTCAATAGATGCAGAAAAAAACATTTGACAAAGTCCAGCACCCATTCATTATAAAAAAAAAATCCTACACAAAATTGGAATAAACAGTCTTTATCTCAGTCTGATAAAAGCCATCTACAACAAACCAACAGTCAACATCATACTAAATGGACAAAAAACTGAAAGCTTTCTCTCAAAAATCAAGAACAAGACAAGGATGTCCACTGTCTCAACTTTTAGCTGGAGCAATTAGACAAGAGAAGGGAATAAAAGGAATAAAGAAGGAAAGGAAGAGGTTAAACTATTGTTATTTTTAGATGACATGATACTCTACTTAAAAACTCCAAAAACTACACCAAAATACTAGTAGATTTAATAAGTAAATTCAATAATGTAGCTCATTAGAAACTCAATGCTCAGAAATCAGTAGCCTTCCTGTATACAAATAACAAATTCAATAAGAGAAATCATGGAAAAAATACCTTTTACAATAGCATCCAAAAACATGCAATACCTAGGAATCAACCTAGCAAAGGATGTAAAAGACTTCTACATTGAAAACAACAGTACTCAGAAAAAGGCGATTGAAGAGAATATTAGAAAATGCAGAGATATTGCATGCTCTTGGGTAGGATGAACCAATATAGTGAAAATGGCCATATATCCAAAACTGTTATACAGGTTCAGTGCAGTCCCAATCAAAATTCCAACAGCCTACTTCACAGAATTAGAGAAAACAATGCTAAAATTCATCGGGAACTAGAAGAGATCTAAAACAGCACAGGCATACATGGAAACAAAGACAAGGGCATCACAATCCCTGTCTTGAAATTATACTATAAAGCCAATGTGATTAAAATGGTGTGGTACAAGCAACAACAACAAAAAGGACCTGAAGATCAATAGAACAGATTAAAAGATGCAGAAACAACTGCTGACACACTAACCCTCCTTATCTTTGACAAAGGTGCCAAACAGATTCACTGGAAGAAAGACAGTCTCTTTAATAAACGATGCTGGAAAAACTGGCTCTACATATGCCAAAAATTAAAACTAGATTCATATCTTTTACCATATACCAAGCTAAAATAGAATGGATCAAGGATCTTAACATTAAAACAGAAACATTAAATCTGCTGGGAGATAGACTATGTAAAACTCTTGAAGACATTGGTTTAGGCAAAAATTCTATGAACAAAACCCAAATTGCACAGAAACTGTGACAAAGAATCAACAACTGGTTATTCACCCTATTGAAAAGCTTTTGCACAGCAAGAGAAACCATCAATAGAGTCAAAAGTCAACCCACAATGTGAGAGAAAATGTTTTTGAGCTGTGCCTCAGCAGTCAAAGGATTACTATTGAGACCATATAAAAGATTCAAAAAAATAAGCTCTCCCAGATTTAAAGACCCAATCAAAAAATGGGCATCCTACATGAATACACACTACTCAGAAAAAGAAATACAAACAGTAAATAAATACATGAAAAAATGTTCAACTTCACTGGTCATTTGAGAAATGCAAAATAGAAACACAGATTCTACCTCACCCCAGAAAAAAATGGCTAGTATCAAGAAATCAACCATTATCAAGTGCTGGAGTGGTTGTGGGGAAAAAGAAAATCTTCTCCACTGTTGGTGGTAATGTAAGTTGGTGCAACCACTGTGTAAATCAGTGTGGAAATTCCTCAAAAAACCAGGACTAGAGGTCTCATTCAATTCAAGTATCCTCCTTCTAGTTATCTTCCCCCAAAATTAAAAACATCATACCACAGCAATATTTGTGCACCCATGTTTATAACAGCACAAGTTGTAATAGCCAGTTCTTGGAAACAACCTAAATGCCCATCGACTGAGGAATGGATAAAACAGATGTGGTATTTTTATGCAATGGAGTACCGCTCAGTCAGAAAAAATGATAAACTAGAGACTTTTATAGATAAATGGATGCAACTTGTGACCATGCTCATTAGTGAAATAAATAAGACACATGTATAAACACTGTATTGTCTAATTAGTGTGAGAAGCTGAAAGAAACAACCTATGTATATGTGTATAAGTAAATAAATACATGAAAAAATATTTGTACATATACAACCTATGCATATGTATATAAGAATAGTTAAGATAGTTACACTACTGATTTCTCTGAGTTCACTGAAGAGAAAGATTTGTGCTGGTATTATTTGGACAATTGAATGCCGATGTCTTGTGCTCTGGGTAAATGACTTGGGGATGACAATGTGCATTGTATGTACCTTTGTTGATTGAATTATTTTGAAATTTTGTTCTAGTTTCTTTTTTTCTTCTTTTTTTTCTTCTTCTTCTTGAAATAAAATAGATTTGGAAAGAAATAAGTTACCTGTTCTTGGGAAAAACATTCCATAACCTCTGTGTTCTCAATTTCCTCATCTGTAAAGTGGGCTAAAAAATGTTTCATGTAATTTTTGTGAATATTAAATGGTTTAATATATGTAAAGTGCTTGCAAAATTGTACAGAAGATACATAGTCATAGATCTATCAAAAATTGCTTCAAATTGATTTTGTCTGAAAATTGGTTCTGCCAGATGAGGATTTATGGAGTAGTATGGTAAAATAAATTGGTATCGTTTTGTGCATATTTGCTATGTTAAAAAGAAAAAGGAAAAAATTCTAGTCTACTTATTTGCAAAGGCATTTGTAACCACTCATTTACTAGTTTTATCAAATATTAATTTTTCTTTCCCCTTTTCCTTATCTCATATCTCACAATTCTTTCCATATTCTTCTCACCCCACAGTTAATATATTTGTGCAAATGACTGACTTAATAGTCAAAACTCTTCTACATTAATAGAATAGTCCAAGACTCCTCTGATCACCAATACTGCTACAACTAAATATGTAATAATTCTCATGAGAACATGAGGCTAGGAAGCCTATTGGTATTAGAAAGATTGATATGAATAAGAAAAATAATAGCAAAGTTGATTTATATTTAAGGAGAAAGAAATAAAGGGAGATGGGACTCATGGGACAGAGTTGAGGATCTGATGAAGCAGGGACAATATTTAACATGAAAAAAGAATTCAGCCTTGGATAATACATCTACATAGAATGATACTTCTGTGAATAATAAATTCTGAATCTAAATTTTAAACAAGTTGGCTCTGCTATGCTCTAGATCACATATCCATCTGCCTCTTGGACATTTCCACTGAGTGTCCTGCAGTAATGCTACACTGCAAAAGGCCAAACTCATTTGTTGTGGGGTTTTTTGTGTTTTTTGGTGGTTTTTTGTTTGTTTGTTTGTTTGTTTGTACTGGGGATTGAACTCACGACCATGCACTTGCAGGGCAAGCACCTATGCCACTGGGCTAAATCTCTGGCTGTGTTCACATTATTGTCCCTCTTCCAATTTGCACAATTCCTTAACTGTTGAAGGCAGAAACCTAGATGCCATCTTTGTCACTTGCATCAGCCTCTACTGCATCCAGTTTCTCAGTAAGAAACACAAGTATCACTTCTTCAACTCATCTCAAATCAAAGCATGTGTCTGCAGCCTCACCACCAAGCATTCCACCAGAGTCCTGTGGTTTATGTGCAGCACAGCTAAGACTCAATGCCACCAACTTCTAACTGGTTTTTCTGCCTTTGTGCTTTTTATTTATTTCACTGAGAAGGCCTTCAATGTAACACAAAAAATGATAAAATCATAATTTGATGAAAACTGTCCATGGTTTCTCCTTTTGGTGTGAGCAAATTAACACTTCTAATTTGGAGAGTCCTTCAGACTTATACCCAGGCCAACTCCAGTATTTCCTCTTCCTTTTTTCCTTTTAGTGTTTCTCTGTCTTCAGTTACCTAGGGTTGTACACTTTCTCACCTCTATGCTCTTACATATGTTGTGCTTTATGCTTAGAACACTGCCTTCTGATCACTGAAATGTGCCTGATTTATGTGAGTGAATTTTTAGGTTACAATTTTAAAATCATGTTCACTATGACTCCTTTAGTGGTCCATGGTCTACAGTACTTTCTAGTCCAAGATTTTCTTCAAGGTTATATTTCTTATCATGTATTCATCATAATTATTGAAAACCTTGCTACTAATTAGAAACCTTGCTACTAATTAGAAACCTCAATAGACAAAAGTGAAATGTGTTGGGGGGTAAGAATTTTTAGCAAGTCACTAAACTGTAAAGAAAAGAGTGATAGATATAAACGTGAAATTTTGATGATTCTGTGCTGATTGCTAAGATTGCTTTGATTGTTAAGATACTATACAGAGAAAAGACAGGAATTCCAAGAAAAGGCTTTGAGAAAAGCTGCATTTTATTTGTAGCAGGAGGAGAAGAGAACAAATGAAAGAGAGAATACATGAGAACATTCAGAAAAGTAACCAAAAAAAAAAGTTTCAAGAAGGGCCATTGGCAACTGATGACTGTTTCTATTCATTTTTGAATTCCTAATATGTAGAATGGAGATTAACACATAGTAGGTTCTAAATAAATACTTGTTAAATTAATGCCAAGTGTTAAAAGTTTTCCAGGTTTGTGGGAATGTAAACTAGTACAAACTTATGGAAATTCTTCAAAAAAATGAAAATATAAATGCCATTTAACACCCCTTCTGTGTATCTTCCTCCCAGAAGTTAAAGACCGCATATTACAATGATACATGCATACCCACGGTTAGAGCAGGACAATTCATAAAATCTAAACCTTGAAAGTGGTCTGTGCTTCCATCAAGAAATAACTGAAGAAAGAAAATGTGGTACAGACACATAAAGGAGTACTACTCTACCATAAAGAAAGACAAGTCATTTGTAGGAAAATGATACACCTTGAGAACATCATTATAAGTGAAATAAATCAGACAGTTTCTCTTATATGAGAATCCCAGACTTAAGGAGAAAAAAAAAAGGTAACAGAAAATAGGGAGAGAGATCTTTTTCAAAAGGAAGGGGATCAAGAGACAAGTGGAAGAGGAAGATGGAGGGGATAGCTCATGAAAAACAATGCAGATGTGTCATGCACATGTTCCTACTATACACAGGAAATGGGAAACAGTATGTACTGCAAACATTTATGTAAACAAAATAAGGAGATTAAGATATGGGTGATGGATACGGGAGGAAAGGCAAAGATGATGAGAAAAGGAATTAAGATGTACTATGTACACAAACTCCTCACAAAGACTATAAAGATGAGCGATACATATGTACTATAAACTAAAAAGGAGCTATTAAAATTTTAACATGCACACATATGAAAGGAGTATTGAGGTTTTCTGAAAAACAGTGAAGATGAAACTGTGAATAGAAACAACAGTCCACAGTCTATGAAATTGTAAAAAATGTCTAGTTTTCAAAAGTAAGCCATATTGCTATATAATTCACAAAGTAACAAGAAAAACAATCAAATGATGTCAAGTTATATGATTTACTCAAAAACTACAGTTTAATTCAGGAAACCACGTTCAGAGTATCAGTGTAAAATGAGGAATAAAATGAACTTAGCTGAATATAAATATTTGTAAAAATAAACACTAGTTTTATCCTTCAGATTAAAAATAGCATCATATATATGGATTAAATTTCATTAATATATCACTTTATTCAGCTGATAATATGACTGTATATTACATATTACACTTTTTAAAACTATGTATGTATTCTTATCTGTACCAAAAAACACATGAATATTGTTTCCTTTGTATAACATTACATTTCTCTGATACTTAATTGAGAATTTCAGTACTCTTTCCTTCTATTTTGAATGAAAGAAGAAATAAACTTTTGATTAATTTAAAGAATATGTTCTAATGGGTTCTCAGAGTTTCACAGCCTAACACAAATTATTTAAGTAATTATCAAGCTAGCAAAAGATTACTTTTCCTTATGATGTGATCATAATAGCTTGGATATTATCACATAGCCTTAGAGCACAAAACATTTAATGGAAGTTCCTTTATTTGTCAAAGTTTTATACTAAATCATAATTTATAGATTTCAACAAATTCTCCTTTCTCAATAGCCATATTGAATATTTTCCTAATAAATTCATATTGCACTCAACTACGTAATCAAGGTCAAGTAAATGTGTGAATCTCCAGACCCACCCCCAAACAGAAGGGTTCCTCTAACCGATTCTTCACTTGCATATTTTGGAACACTTTAGCCTTTTCATGGCTCTTTTCAAAAGAGAAATCATTTATCTTAAAAATTCATAAAGTAGTTCTCTCTTTTGTTGTAATAGAATCTCCATTTATTCTTTCATTGAATAGCCTTCAGTATATACTCAAATTCCTGGTAGACATGATACCAAAGAGCACAAGCTGATCAAGCAGTCTGCAGCCTTTTGCTATTATGCACTAGTGAAACATATGACCTGTGAAAGGTCTGATAAGTGTTTAACATTATTACAGAGCCAAGCACACCACCATTAATCTACCTCAGAATACTCCCTTTTGCTTCCAACATATTTATTCATCCCTCTCGCCACTTTCCGAAGCAGTTCTGGATGTCCTTTAAACGTCTTTCATTGAACTTCTGTGACTGACTTGATGTCCTGAATCAATTCAAAACATTTACATTTTGTGATCATTTTGACTTTGGGGAAGGGTGAAAAGTCTCATGGTGACCAGAAGAATAAATCAGATAAAGACATAACTTAATGTTTTATGGATGGGCTTTTCTGTTGGACGGTGCTGGCAGCAGCATTCACAGTATATTTTCAATCATGCCTCATAAAGACAGTCATAGAAAAAGACTTCCAGAACAAGATCAATGGTTTAGGAGTATCTGACATAAGGGGGAAGTATTTTGAAAAGGATTGATGCCTTTGTGTGTTTTACTATTAAAATTTATACATTTAGATATATTTCAATCATATGTCTAATAGTCTACATTTCACTAAAGGGTAGAGGAAGAGGAAAATATGTACATATACAAACACTACTTATCAATAACTGTAGCAAAAAAGGGTCAATGTTTTGAAATAACAAAGAAAACAAGCATATATGCTATTGTAGATGACTCTGGCAAAGATCCTGGACAGAGCTCAGCCATCCTGTACAGCCAGTGAGAGCGAGAGTGAGAGAGAGAAAGAGAGAGAGAGAGAGAGAGAGAGAGAGAGAGAGAGAGAAGCCTACGTGGTCTCATCCAAAGCCTACCCTTGTAGTCAGAGAAGTAACAGAAAGTAAAGCTCAAAATAAAAAGGGCACAAGTGTAACCAAGCAGTGGAAATCTGATTTGAGTACAACAGTCCTTTTCTCCCACTACTTGTGAAAGTCTCTGTGCCCCTTAGCTGACTCAGGGCACTCGGGAATTGCACCTGAGCATGAATGAACAGAGCCCAAGATAAGACATGGAGCAGAGGCTCAGAAAAATCACAGGTAACAAAGTCATCACGTTTCTCTGTCATGGTGTTTCCTCCCCGCAACATGTCCCTGCTCTATTCCCTGAAGCAAGCTCTTATTCATAGGTACACGCCAGGTCAGTGGAGGCAGACAGTGCCTCATTGTCACACCCTGCACTACAAACAGTGAATAACCCTTTCCCTCCACAAGATAATTTGACGTTTGTGAATATTTTTTAAATTGTTGAGGAGCCTGTCATTCCTGTTAGTACAGAGTTCATATCTTTTCCCATTATTTGGTTTTGTCTGTTTATCAAGCTCAAAAATTTTGAATGAGCATTTATCAGATGACTTTTCAGCACTATCACCTGCCCTCCATTCTTCAAAATGGAGATGGTGACTTTGTATTTCCCAATCCTCTCATAGGAGGGTTGGCCTTTCCTCATCAGAAAAAAAAGGGTCATCCGTTGACTCCATCTCTCCTAGAGTGCCTTCCAGATTAACACAGATGGATGGATTTCATTCCTTTTATTCCCCCTTGTTTTATTGCTTTCATTGTCATATCACACTGAACTGCTTCATATGTTTAGTTAATAATGGATTGAAACCCCAAACAGCAGAGACTTTATTAGCTTTGATTTCCTTCCAACACTTATCACAGAATCTCTCTGTGAGAGCTGAGATCTAATACATATTCATTGCAGCTAATTGAATTGAACTTTGCCTCAGAGGGGAATAATGCAATATTCAGCCATATAGTAGCTCGGAATTCAACAATGAATTCAATGAGAAGTACTTAAACAAGGTACAATAGTGTATTTATCCCAGAATTAAAGAAATTTGCTAAACCACGTTTTATTTGCTTACAGTCTTTAGTGGGCTAACAATTTAATGAGGTAAAGATGGATATGTTCATATATTAAATCTTCAACCCAGTCCCCTCTCCAAAAGGCACATGGTTTCTGTGAGAAGACTCAGGGAATGACTGCTACTAAGTGCATGTGCTCTTTGTTTAACACAAACACTTCAGGTGTTTTGTAATCACCCCTTAGCAAGGCAGCCTACCCTGGAAGCTGAGAGCTTCTCGCTCACAATAATTTTTCACGTAAGTCATTGGAAATAATATGTTTGATTAAATGGCTCCCAAATTCATTAACTGTGTGAAAAATAATGACTTCACAGTGGGGCTGTCCTGAGGGAGTAATGTAAGTACAGCTAATGTGTGATGTATGTGCCAAGTTCCTTGCTAAAGAACTTTATAGACACTACATAATTTTATCCTCCTTACAGGTCTCTGAGAAGAATGTTATCTATATTTTGGAGATGAAGAGACGGAAGTTTAATGAAGTTAACTGACTTGCTAAGGAAACAGAGTAAGTAAATCATGAAAGTGGAATGCGAACCCAGACATTGTGAATCTGGATATCTTATCCACTTGGGAAAGAAGTAAGAAGGTGATAATTCCTGGTGGAGTAGAAGTGCTAGTACCAGTAAGGCCTGAAGGAGAAACATCAGGAAGGAATTTGAGACTGTCAGAGACTTGATTAACAGAAAAGAAAGGATATTGAGCAAGCATAGAGAAACCGATAGAAAGGCAATCGTGGAAGGAAAGAGAATTTAGGATACTTGAGTTTCAGTTGTTATGCCTCAAAACAAAGTCTGTCTAGGGAATTGGAGTGAATAGAACACAGTAGAGAAGCAATAAATGGTGTTTTTAAAAAAAGACTAAGGAGTATAAACTTTGAAACTATTATTCCTCAGAGATCCAAGATGGAGCTAGGAACAAAAGAAAGAAACAGGCAAGAAAATAAATAAGAGTGCCAAACACACACCAACAAGAAAAAGCACAAGGACATCCATTCCCTAAATACTTATAGCACACAGTTATGGTTTAAAATGAATTTTAATTAAGTTCAGTTTTCTTCTGACAGTTACTGCCAATTATTTCACTTTTCCTTTGAATCTTCTATTTTCTTTTAGATTATCATACTCATATTAACACTAAGATAACTGTTTTTCCATTTAAAAGAAAAATTAGATAACAGAACTACAAAAATGATTCTACAGTTTTGTTAAGACTGATAAATCTTATACTATCCATTAGTCACATTACTGATAGCAGTAAGTGTAGTCAAAGCAATGTAGATTATTTGTGTTTAAATATATGAAGTATGTTGGTTAAAAAGATGTCCTTTGCCAAAGATGTATGACCCAAGTATTGGGGAATAGGTAGTAAATTTTCCTTCAGCACATATTGCTAACTTAGCATTCTAGTGCAGATAATTCGCTATTGAGAAACAATAATATCCATCAGAATCATGTATATTTAATAAATAACCTAATTCAATATAGTAACATTTGTTTTCACATTTGGCCCTAATAACAGTAGATGGATTATCTCTGTCACATTAATCTACCCAATGAAAAATTTGACTTCTTTGGCTTATCACCCTCATCAAATCTCCACAAAATACAGCAAATGTGGATGTAGATAGTAACAAAAACTCATAGTTTTCACAACGGAACAGGAAATTTGTCTATTATTACAAGTTTAAATTATTTCTAAAAAATTTAATTCCAACCTAAGATTCTTTTTAAAAAGCTAACATCAGTCAATTGAATTCTCACTTCATTTTTTTCTGAAGTAGACACTCATAAAATAGTGGATTTTTTTCTCTCCTTCTTGTTTAAAGCAATTATAGTTAGGTTTATGTATTAAAAGTTAAGTGACTAGGAAAAAACTAATACCAAAAGGCAAAGGAAATATTCTTACAGCTCTGTGAAGTATTCAGCTTTACTTTTCATGAGAGAAGGAGAAGAGCTGCATGGCCCAGTTTCTCTATTAAACTGTGGGACTTGATAGTGTCCAGAAGTGATCTGAGTCTGTTCACCCCAGTGAACAAGGGCCCAGTCATGGTAAATGACAGCTCCCTAGGAAGAAAGTCTGAGTCTGTTGTGAAAACTTTTGATTCAAACGTATCTGTGGAGCATATGCCAGCATTGTTCAGCTCTAATTGTTATAGTGTAAACCTGACTTGCAATGGAGAAATAAAACATCTTGTTTTTCTTTAGTAAAAGGAATAAAATCCGTAAGAATTTACACGTAAAATAACATCCACAGTATCTATGTGTGAAAGCTTAATGTTATCAATTACAGCAGAAAATGTAAAAACATCTCATTTAGATGATAATGAGGGTACTAATTATGCCTATTAAAATATCTTTTGACTTTTATGTTTTAGTTATTATTATTACTCAAATGTTTAAAACTGTACATGTATTAACTAAATTAAGTTGTAAATCTACTTCGGATTTGTTTTAGAGATCTTTTTGCTCTTTAGGAAACCCTACTGTGAACAAACCGTAACTTATATGATGACTCAAGAAACTGGATATTCATCATAAAAACCAGAAATAATTCATTCAGAAATATGTATTCACTAGAAACTAATTTGGCAAATAAAATTTACTCTGCACTGTGTTGTGACCCATGAGATGGCCTTAATCCTTCTCCCTGTTTACAGTTGCTCAGAAACCCAGGCTTCTATAGTTGAACACATGGGGGAGCTTTTTCCTTCGTGCACAATTGGTTTGTGTTATATTTTATGTAACATAATATGTGAAATAATCACTATTTTATTCAGTGATGATTACCATGTAATTTTCATAAAAACAGATTGGGAATGTGTTGGGTTACCTGTGATGAGATTACAAGGTAGAATAAATGCAATGACATCATCACATCCACAGAAAACTTAATTTTTACTTTTTTAAATTTATAAATGTTCAACATGCAGTGTTCCACCATCTATTTGTATTCTGTACCTACTGACATATATATGTATGATATATAGATATATCATCATATATACAATATATGCTATATAGATAAATCTATTTATTGATATTCCTATTTGTAGAGAGTTTCTCTACAAATGTGCATTGTATTAGACTATATTATGTAAACTATCTTGTAGCACAGATATGTCTTGTTATAGTATTTAGTCTTACCAGTGATAAATTTACATTTTAAGATAACTTTATATAGGATGTTTTGAAATTGAAAGTGTGGCTCATGGCCCATAGATGGCAAAACAAAAAAGAATACATTTAGATCTACTTTTGGAGCAGAATATTATTACTATCATGATCTTCTTAAGTAAAAGACTTATTTTTATAATTCTATAACCTGTGAAATAAAAAAAATCTTTTGATTTCCATGTAAATGCCAATCTCTTACATACTAGTTCAGTAACTATATAAGAGAAATACTGATTCAGATGTGGAAGAAATTTATAGAGCGTACTTCTCTTCTCTACACAAATCTTAAAGACAAATTTCCCAAGGAGGTAGGGAGGTCATTCCCTCTATCATAGATGCTGGTTTACGACATGTCTAGGGACAAGAATGTATGGCTATTAGGCCACTCTAGTCTTTGCAAGCTGAGGAATGCAATCCAGGGTGTACTATTATTGTTAGACTACAAAGATAAGACCACCCGAGTGGCTTGTGTGAACACTGTCACAGCTGCTTCTTTTCTCTTTGAAATCATTCAGAGTGATGCACGAAGACCAGGCTGCTTTTATCACCCTCCCACTCAGCGTCTTTTGAGCCCACTGAGGAAATACTTGTGATACACTGCTGAAAGAAAACAAAACATGATCCACACAGCAGGGCTACTACTTACAGGATATTACTATGCCAATCAAGGAGTGCAGCTGTGATAGAGAACATCCTCCAACACGAACATTATTGGTGAGGGACTATCCTCACTTCTATGTATCAGTGTGAGGCAAATTTTCAATGCCCCTGCAGCAAAATGATCTGTTAAAAAAACTGGAGATTGTATATGCATTCATGGTGATGATGATGAGCAACATTTGTGTGTGTGTGTGTGTGTGTGTGTGTGTGTGTGTGTGCGCGCGTGTGTGTGTGTAAATTTGCCTTCTGCAAACCACCCTTGCTCCAATTCAGTTGATTCTACTGATTACTGGGAAAGAATGTTTGAGGTACCATCTCCACATTACCAGAAAAACAAATGAGATAAAGATGTAAAATATTTTACCTATAACGTAAAACGCATATGTGTGATACAAAACTTACAACACTTAGTCTTTATAGAACCCTAAAGACAGCTGTCTATTCCATTCACAAATAAAAATGTTGAGGATCACAAAGTTTAAAAATCTTGGCCCAAAACACCAGGTTGCCAGAACCAAGTCTAACATTGAAACCAAGTCTAGGCCAGTTTTTCCATCTAGCACCAGACCTTCAGGATCAAACCTTTCATTCATGTGAATGCATTTTGAATCGTGTTTGGAATACACTCTATAATGAAATGGGTCAAAGGAAGGTACTTTTATTTATTGTGGTGCGTATCAATTTATTCAGAATATTTTATAAATTCCTTGCTATGAGTAGGCAACCAATAAACAGCTTAGAAGCTAATTTTTTTTTGGTTGAGGGGTAAACACACCTTAGAATTATAGCAAATTAACAATAAATTTATAAATTATTTGCTTGGAAATAAATATCTTCTACTGGTTTATCCAGTATCCTTCATGTACTATATGAATGTCCTCTAACAAAATGGGAAACAACTATATAGTATAAAGTTTATTAAACTCAATATGACTGGTTATTCACCTTACTACAAATATTTCCTTCCTTTTTCCCTTTTGACACAATTTTTCAGTTTTCAGATTTGACATTATTTTATAGGTACAGTCTTTGATAAAACTATTGTTTACATATATATGTCTATATGTGTCTTAGACTATATTATGTAAACTATCTTGTAACACAGGTACGTCCTGCTATATTATTTAGTCTTGTCATTAATAAAGTTACATTTTAAGAAAATTTTACATAGGATGTTTTGAAATTGAAAAGCATGGCTCATGGCCCATAAATGGCAAAACAAAAAGAGTACATTTAGATCTACTTTAAGAGCAGACTATTATTATTGTCATGATCTTCTTCTTAAGCAAAAGACTTATTTTTATAATTCTGTAACTAGTCAAGTAAAAAATCTTTAGATTTCCATATAAATACCAATATATGTATATATATACACAATATATATAATATATATACAGATATATGACATATTATGATATATAGGATAATATTCTAGAAAAGTACAGTGTTTAAAGTTTTAAGTATGGAGCACACTAAATTTATTTTGTGTTCACATCTGAATGAATGCAATGTGAATCATAAGCAGGACAACCATAAGAGAAATGCACAGTTGAAGTTAAACCATTATGATTTCTCCCTCTAAAATTTAGAAAGTCTCAGAAATTGTACTGTTTTGTTTTGAACAATTCCTTCAGGACCCAGTGTTTGATACAGGGCTCTGATTAAGTTAAAAACTAAGCTTTTAGCTTTATTTTTCATCCTAGCCAACTGTTTCAAACTTCCTTTTATTAAACTCAGTACAACTGGTTATTCACCTTACTATAAATCTTTCCTTCCTTTTTCCCTTTTCACACAATTTTTCAGTTAGTTTTTAGATTTGACATAATTTTATAGCTACAGTCTTTGACTGATAAAACTATTGTTTAAGTTTTTGTGCCTGAACAGGTTTCTTGGGTCTGAGTTTGGCAAATTCATTTATTGTTTAAATTGACTTGCCTTTTTACCTAGTATATATTATGACTGTATACTGGGTAAGGCAGGAAGTGATGATCTGTTCATATACCACAAACAAAGAATCACAATTTACTCACATCTTGCTGCAGTAAAGAAAGTTTACATGTAGAATTGTGAAATTTGACTCTATCTGCAGATAATCCTAAGATATGCTAACTATTCCTTTCTGTGTTTAAATAAAAACCATATATAAGAGGCTGGTACAACTTAGTGTACAACTCAGTAGTAGACTATTTGCCTTGCACATGCAAGGTCCTGGAATCTATCCCCAGCAGCAGAATTCAAAACAAAACCAAACAAAAACATATTCATAAACAAATGAAATTAAACATTAATAATAAAATATTCATTAACAATCTCTTATAAGAAAAAATTTCCATTAACTTTAATGTTAATTCATTAGAGAAAAATGATAATTTGCTCATTTATGATCTATGAAAATCATATCAAAATCTTATAAAGCCATTTTAGTAATAAAGGTGTATAGAATTTTTTTAATATATCTGAAGCTGCAATATAATTTCCCACCATTGTTTTAAAGACATAGAAATCTACTTCTATTTCCTTTAAATTAGCATTGTTTCAGTATTTAGTTTAGTATCTTATAAATTATATATATACATATAAATTATATACTTTTTAAAAAAATTATGTGCTTTTTAAAATAGATTTTTCTTCATCAGCATATATTTATCTATCTGCCTATCAGTTTAAAACTGAATTCTTTCTGAAGAAAGGATGATTGGTTATATAAAATTTCTGAGATCTTTGGGTTGATTCTATAATTATGGTTTTGTAAATTCTCAAATATCACAGTTCAACCAAAGCACATTTTCCTAAGTTTTCATTTGGAATTTTTTAGTAATTAAATATTTTATTCCACATAGTAAAATATAACAAAAGTATATTTTTAAAAAAGTAAAGACGTATACGTATAAGTCATATTATAGAATCAACAGACCTCCTTTATAAGACAATAATGACACTGAGATTTTCTATAATCATTATATTTGTTCCAGCACTCTTTTATTCTAAAGAAAATTAGCAATTTCTAAATTTAAACATAATATCGAGCCTTATAGAAACTAACAGATTGAACAAATGATAGTAAATAAGGGCTTGATTTAAAAATGGTATCACTTACAATCCAATTCAAATGCAAGACACAATTATAAAACAAAGAGGAAATAAAGAAACTTTTAACTTACATCATAGTCTTAAATAATATAAAACAAATAAATATTGGTCAGATATTAAGATGCCTAACAGGCAATGGATAGTTTCTCTGTTTGTGATGAAGTTTTGCTGAAACTTTTGTAGATGATCATCACTAAATGCTGGCTGGTCTTCATTTTCAAATTACTGTAAAACTGTCTGACTGAATGCCAAACTTTCTGTGGAACTAAAATTTCTTTGAAAAGTAAGATCTGGTTTGGGTCGCTTAAAATCTTTGCAGCAGTTAAAAATATAGCCTTCGGGTCCTTCCAAAATTTTGCATCCTTCTAAAATTTCAGAAGTATGTGAAAACATCTTCATATTAAGAGTGAAATCACACCTGAGCATCACCACGTAGAAGATGGCTAATTCCGAATTTACAAAAGACCCTTCAAGGGCATATTTATGTACAGGGCACTCTGCTGGGACCAGGGCAATATGGAAATAAAATATTTTTCTAATACATTCACTGAATCCAGTAGAATTTTAATAGTCCTATAGTCTAGGCAATTGATACTGGCCTTTTTCCATTAAGGCCAAAGTTGAAATGCGTTAGAAAAGTAAAGAAAACCCATGGTTTCTTTTCAGAAAAGGACAAAATCCATTGAACCTACAAACGAGAAAAGTGACCGTGCTCACAGAGGAAATTAGCCCAACTACTAGTTGATCTTATGGAGAAGTAGCATGACCATGCCTAACATGTCTTTACTCTTACAGGCAAAGATAAAGTACTTGGAAATGCTGATAAGCTGAAAATGTAACAATTGTAAAAGCACTCTATTTAAGAACAGTAAACACAATGGATGCATTTATTTTCCAAATCCTCTGGCAACCTTTATACTGGTACATTTTCAAACCAAATAGTGATTACCTATTCTGGTCAAACATTTTTAGTCCTGTACAATGAAATATTATATTAAAATAAAGGATAGATTGAAGAAATCATTCAAATCAGTTAAATTTGTAGCTACTGTGGTTGAAATGAAAAAGAAAAAAAAAATTCATGGAAAAGTTTCTCCTGACCCTTGAGGCCTTTTAGCTCTGGTTTTAAAATCATTGCATGAAATGATAAACAGAATGCTTCCAAAAACCTTTAACTGCCTTTCATGTAATCATTTTAGTATGTTTGTTTCAAGCACAGACCTCAAAGTGTGATAACTTTCAAAATTATCATTGTATATGGTATACAAATTGTGCAAAGATCTATTAGCACCACTCTGAGTACCTTTATTAAAAGTATTAATTGGAATAAGTAAAAGTTCTAATTAAAAGTTAAAAGCCTAATGTATATATGTTAGTTGTTGTCATACCACTGTAAAAAAATTCCACTGGGGGCATCTATCTTTCTGAGATGACTTGAATTATCACATTGAATCTCGTACCTAAAAGAAGGTATTTCTCAGAACCAAGGTTTTTTTTTTTTCTTAATCAGAAGTCTAGAATTTTGTAACAAATGAGAGAATTCTGAAGATAACTTTCTTGGAATGAAGAAACATTGTAGGAAAAATTCTGAAAGCTTAGTCATTTTTTCATGATCAGATGGAGACATGTACAAATACTTTTGACTTCCAGTGGCAAATGCTGAAAACACATAGCACAATGTTGAATCCTCACTCATGCCTTTGTTTTCTATAAATTAATCTGAAAGAATAAAATTTTTCTGACATTGATAGAAGTTCTTGCACATACAGTGAAACTGAATTCTTTCTGAAGCAAAAGAGAAATATGCAGTTTTCTAGTATTGCTGACAAGGCTAGTACAGATAATATGACTTGATAAAATAAGTCCTTATGAAATGGCAGAGGAAACAAGGAAATGCTTTTCATGTTTTCTTGTTTCATGTTTTCTTAAAAAAATGAAATTATATTTTGCAGATCTATATATGACTGATACTTCTGGCATTAAAACTTATAAATAATGAAATGTAGACTAGCACATTGACAAAAATCAACATGAAATGGAAATTTATGATACATTTTAAATCAGTCACTGGATCAGTGATGATTTTAGAATTTGATAGTACTTTTTAATTCCAAATTGATGGTACCACACTTATAATTTAATAACAAAAATTAGAAATTCATTTGATCCTTTGTCCTGAAATGTAAGTTCATTTAGTACAGATGAGGTAAACAAAATTTTAAAAGCTAGAAATAAGGTTTACTCCAATCATTTGACTGCTAAGTACAGGTTCCGGTTGGCTGCCAAGCAATGCCCAATGTAGGGTCAAGAATCTTCGGTTGAGAAAACCGAGTCACTATCTACATGTCTCTACCCAATAATCACAGTAATTTTGAGGGTCCCTTCATTCCAAGTCATCAGAGTAGGAAACATGGTGAGCCACCCTCCCTTAATGATGAGGCATCCTTCTTCAAACTAAACGGACTATCCCACTGGCAGAGATGAATAGATACCTTAGAAATCTTTTGGCTTAGGGTCTGTCCTCTGGTTACTTTAAATGGCTTGCTGCAGTGCCTGAGGAGGAGGACTTTCAAGGAAATCAGCATGAGCTCTGTAAACTTGCTCTGTTTTCCTGTGGATGACAGCCAGTACCCATTTCTCCCAACTTGCAAGGATCCAAGCCCTCCTGGAGGCCAGCTCTGGGGACAAAGGTGCTTCTCCAAAGCTTGTTATAGATAGGAACATTCGCACTGAATGAGAAACACAGTAAACAAAAGCAAAAACTACCAACTCCAAACACTGGCTATACAACACATACTTCCTTCCTAGTCTTTCACTCCTAACAAAAACCAAACTGGATTCTTTCTGTTGTACACAAGAAACTAAGTCATTGAAACTGATTTTTTTCTTTAAATTAGCATTAAGGAACAGGACTTTAAAAACATCACCCAAATGAAGTAGGATGGAGTTTTGATTTCTGTACTTAGAAAATAAAGAAAAAGTTACAGCAATTGCAAGGTCAACCCAAAATCTACACTGTACTGTTTTCTTTAATTGGCATGGTCCAAGCAGAGAAAAAGCTTCGTATTTCTTATCTTGTTGGGAAAAAAGAAAGACAACATTGACTGTGACCAAAGATAAACATAACCTAACTACTCCAGTATTCAGTTGGCTCTGAAATGACTAAACTGCTGGAATCAAAACTACTATTCCTTTGTATTCGTGCAAAATTTCCTACCCAACAAAAATCATAATGTAAATTATATGCATGTTATGTGAAATACTCATTTTTATTAAGTATCAACTAACCAACTTTCAGTGGATAGAAATTTAGTAAATCAAAATTTAATTGTAATTAATGGATCCACACATGAAAGATGATAACAGTTTCAAAAGAAATTTAATGAAATAAGCAATTGTAAATTCAATACATGTATCTGAAATTTCACATTGAGTTTAGGGTCTGCTGAAAGCACTTTGGATTGCATTAAGACAGATTTTAATCAGATTTTATTGTCCTCATCTTTGCAAAACTTAATAATACTTGTTTTTATTTCTAAAATAAGCATTTGTGCACCTTTTTATAATCTGAATGTAAGTTATGTGATTACACAAATGCCTAGCAAAGTGATACTATTCCAAAGGAACTCATTACCAAATTCCAAAATGTACTGGTGATAACATAAAAGTGGAAATGTATGTATTTACAGAGTCCTACAAGACATATATAATTCTACTTCTGCTATTTGGCTGCTTAAGTCAACATAAATCTTGCTAGGTATGAGCCTTAACCATAAAATGCAGAAACTTTGGGTCCATGATGAACTGATTCAATATACGCTATCTCTGGCTGTGGAGGCAGAGTCATTTGTGGAACGGTATGAAAAGCATTCATAAATTCATTTAAAACTCCTTTAAACTTATACTTGCAACCCATTTCATCTCTCATGATGCTGGTATAAACTCAACACTTAACATTTGTATTAATGGTAGGTAAAATAAATATTACCTATCCTAGGTGCATCTCTATCAAGATATAGATATTAGCTATTATTTTTAATATACTCAGAAATTCTAAAAGCATATAGTTTAAGCAATACCTTTCACCATTTAACGAACTTCAAATAAAGATGCCCTTTATATTTTCTTTTGTATATTTTCTGAATTTTTATATTTTGATTGCAATCTTCTAAACCCTTCTAGATAATTTGTCTTCTTTTTAGAATCTTTCTCAATTGTAGCAACCAAAACTCTGTGCAATATTCACAAATACTTGGGCTCCTTAGTTGTTTTGAGATAATGATTTATTTAGTTTCTAATTGTTCTGTATTGCTGGACATGTAAAAGATAGGTGATATTTTCAGATAACTATCAACATGTAATGTCTAGGTTTCTTTATACTCCTTAGTATCGTAAGACATGTCTGCAGTTTTATGTTAGACATGATAGTTAATATAAATCTTCATAAACTTCATTTCATAAGAAACTCATCATTCTCATGTAAGAAAAAAAAACCTGTTTTAAGCATGAGTACAATGTAGTATCATCATCTCTATGGCTGAGATTATCGATGTAGACATATATGTGCAGATTTCAGAATTTATTTGTGTTATATCTACTTATTCTCCAAAATTATCACCTTATCGATGCATAATAGACAAAGTTGCCTTTCCAGTGTACAGCTTTTGGTCAAGAATATGACTTTTACTAACTTTTTCCTGCACTAATCCTATTATATTGATTCATATTATCACCAATTCATTGTTCATTACAATCTATGTCTTGGGCTTTGAGCTCAGCACTGGGATGCCGAGATGACCAAGACAAAGGAGACATTTAGGATACATCCTTCACCTTTCTGAAACATACAACCTAGGTATAATGAACTCCATTCTGTTGCAGACATAGACAATTTTTTTTTGTTGTGAGGATCTCTGAACTTTGAAATGTTATAATGTGCAATTTTATATATAAAAAGACATGTTCTAATGTATGTGATAAACAACTATTTCTTTAATCATGTTGCTTATAATATATAAACTACATTTTGGTACATCAATTAATTAGTACATACAATAATTATTAGTACATATAATAATTAAAGTAGATATTGTATTGATAAAATAAATCAATAAAATCAATAAAATTTTATTGATAAAAATAAGTAGATACTTTATTGATAACGAAACAGATGCAGAAAGTTGTAGCAATTTTCTCAACATTATAAAGCTACTTCAGAAACCAAGTGTTGTAAAGTGTGAATCCTGGGTCCACTGAGGCAGGCTCATAGTTTTTCTTGCTTGTTCAAAGTTGCTGTGCTATAGCTCTCAACTCTAGTTAATCCAAATTGTAGACACGCAGGTTTTGACACTTACACATAATTATTTTGATAAAACTGCCAACTCCTAACAATGAATAAACCAATTGAATATATATCTAAATTCAGAAACTAATTAATTTTTAGCCACATATCCCAGAGTTACAACTATAAACTTCTGAATCTTTTCAAAAATCAAGATTTTAGCAAATACACATTTAATCATTGCCTAAAACACAGTATTACTCAATTAGAAACACAACAAAGGTCTATATTCATTGTTAGTCACTAGTTTCTCCATTACTTGTCATAATTTATTGATGTTCTTACTCATTAAACACAATCATTTATTTAATCTCTGGTGAATATACTGACTTTGTAAGCATTAGGTCCTGCCTATAACAACATAGCTGAGAATTTTTAGAAAAATTATTCATAGAAAATATCCATTGATTAGCTAAATTGGAAAACATGCCTTATAAAACTCAAGAAGGCAATAATTAAATGGTGGGTCTATTTTCCAATATGATTGAATGCGTTACACAAACATCTAGATATATTAAGATTTCGGGAACAAAATAAAACAAGGTTACTGATTCATTTGGTTTGGAAAAATGAACCAATTAGTATTAATATTCTTATATTATTTCTTGGCCAGCACTGAATCTACCTCTCAGGCTCAGGTTTTCTTAAAGTAGTTGCATGTATTGTCCCAACTTATTTCTTTTATTATAAATAGTATAAATGCCCCCAGTCCTAGATTTCAATGAGTTATAACATTAAAATTTCTCCTAATGTATTATAACCCCTTTTTACAGAGAAG
The DNA here is from genome assembly GCA_004027295.1 of Dolichotis patagonum. Lineage (NCBI taxonomy): Eukaryota > Metazoa > Chordata > Mammalia > Rodentia > Caviidae > Dolichotis > Dolichotis patagonum. The sequence goes on along the minus strand of PVJX010001098.1, from coordinate 10,271 downwards.
GGAAATAATTTCATGAAACACTGAAGAGGAAAAGTCAGTCAGCTTCAAGACACAAGGACTACTTGTTCCTATTCAGAGCTTTGTTTTAAATCTTCCCTTGTTTTTCCTCAACAAACCATGGCACAATACTGCCGCATGCTCCCCTTCCGAACCCAGGCTGTCAATACTAAGTTGTTCTTCCCTGAATATGCGAGCAGGCTGGAGTCAGTCTTCCCATGAAAATCAAGTCAATGACCTGCCACCTTGGCTTCTTGTGAACCAAAGACAACCATAATTTTTCATCCTTTCCATTCTCACGTGTTGTAAATGTTCACTCAACTCTCAGTGGAATACAAAATGCATTAATTCCTCTAAAGTGAGTTCACCATGCATGATTCAATTACAGCCAACTGGAAATACTCTTAATTTAGCTTAAAAAGAAAATCAAGGATAGATAGATTGATTGATAGATAGATACACAGATAGATTTTACATTCAATCGTTTGAGTTATCCTCATCTAATCATGTGGAAGAAAATGAGGTTTTGTTCTCAATGGTTCAAAAAAAAAAGTGTGTACATTAAATATTTCTATCACCAAAGGTTTTATCCTCAAAGACCTAAGTTTAGTAAATGACAACTTTTCTATTTCCCATCCCTGAGTGTACCCTATTTGAAAAATAAAAAAGGAAAATATTGCTCCCACTTTTGTTTCTTTTATTTTAAACCCTTACATTTTGCAGTTGGTATTGAAGTCAAATGCACAAAATTACACATGGTTTAACCAAGATTTGCATTTAAAAGATTGTATACAAGCTTCAATACAGGTTGCTTTGCTGTGACCATAGAAACATCAGAAAAGTTGGAAAATTCAGTCCACTGAACTTCAAATGACTTTATTAAAGTGTCACTAATCAGAGTTAAAAGACACAAGGTTTTAGTGTTTAGGCTAACAAAGTGAATAACTCTCAAAGTCTAATGACCTACTAAGAGCATTACTTAAAATTTAAAAGTGGGGGAGGACTCAGTAAAAGCAAATTAAATAAGAAAAACTTTATTGCCTTCTGCGAAAGATTGGTCTCGTATCTGTATGTGACACTGAATACAGTACTCTGGCTGGGCAGCTGGGAAAAATCTACCTGGTTAACATTTAAAGCACAAATGTGTGTAGGTTTGCTTAAAACATACAGGACAGATCATTTTAAGGATAAAACGATAATTCTATTTATAGACTATATGGTAATTTATCTAAACTGTAACCCTTCAAAACTCTTAAGTGCATTCTAATTGAATTAGAGGCCAGAAAGAAATTCCAAGCAGAAATGTAAATCACAGTGTATAACTAATGCATGAGACAGAAGTATTGAGGAGGAAAAAAGTCGTAAGTGCTAGTAAAGATAATCATTTGCATGACCTATAATTAAATGGTAATAGTAGCAACATCAATAGAAACCTAGAAATAAAACTTAAAAATAATTTACTAAAAAGAAAATCTCTTATTACCACTTTCTTCTTTCTTTTAATTAAGAATTCTTAAGCAGCAATTCGACATTTCCCTTGGCCTAAAACAGAAATCCACAAGGGAAGAAACTTGTTTGTACTGATGTCCATTCAAACAGAATGTTCTCAAATCACTCAAAACAGGCAAATTTAGCACTTGAGTTGCCAATATTTTTCTTTCACATATTTTTCTTTCACAAAAATTGTTTTTTCTTTTTTTCTTCAAAGTAAGAAATTATATCATTATATCATTATATCATGCTGATAGGAGTTTGTTAGCTCAATAGTCTGTTTCTCCTGGAATCACTTAGTTCACCAGTTTTAAGCACTTCTTGACTACTGTGTGTCAAAGAAAATATCAACCCCTCTAGGAAGTGAGTTAAAGGATAAACTTTGTTTTTATTATCAATTTGCACTGTGATCAAATTACACATGTACTTGCTAAGGGTAAAAGAGGAAAATCAGAAAATAACTACAACAGCAGCAAAAAATAAGCAAATTCCATTTGTTTATACAATTCATTTCTTCATATTCATGTATCCATTTTCTTAGTATTTATCTTTGCCATTTGCCAGTAACCAATATAGACTCACCCCCCCCCAAAAAAAGACTCAGGATTGAGTGAGAAATAGAAGCGATGCAAAGAGTTCATACACAGGTGAGGGAGGCAATTGCAAATATAAATGTAACTCAATGTGGTAAGCATTATATTTGTGGTATGAATAAGATGTTATGAAATTAAGGACATGGGGTTAATTAATTTTACTTGGAAGGCAACTAAAGATATTTTCCTCCCATAGAGGTACTCTTAACCTAAAAAATGATGATAGGAGGGAATCTTTCACAGAGAAAAGATAAATGACATCCACCAACATGATCACTCTTTAAGAAAAAAATAAGTTGCAACAAGGTATTTACGAACTAGGAACTGCTGTTTGGGGAATGTTCTAGAATCATCTAGTCAATGGCAATACTAGGTCTAATAATCCCCACATCAGTAAGCTCACAAGGAGAGGTAAACTGAAATAAAAGTGCAGCAGGTTTTCTTGTCTTATCATGCTCATGCTGTTTGTATAATTACTTTACAAAAGTGGAATAATTTGCCTAATAAATTTGCCTCCAATTTTTTGTGGGTAGTTGGAAAACCCATTCACCAGAGCAAAAGGAGATTCCAGGGTACAATATTTTAAAATGACAAGTTCCTGAAGAGTATATTAGCATTCAGAATACACAGGCATTGTCCCTTGGATATGCTCTGTCAAAATTTTCAGAACTGTTTCATGTTATTAGGAAATAGTTGCTTTGTAGCACTTGAGCTATAAAATATTACCACAATTTAAAAATTGTAAATTGCTTAACCTTGTAAGAAAATCTCTCCTAATGCACTCCTCCTGCTCACTTCCTCTAACTTGTGCTGCAAACCGAATCTTTATTTTAGCACAGCATACGTGACCCTGAGGCAAGCTCCAGTATGCACTGCCTTGAGTTAAATCCACCTTCAAATATTTCTCATGCGCTCTACATGAAATTCACATGATTCCAAGATCAACCTTTCTTTCGGAAGCCCGCCCAAATTAACTTAACCAATAATATGTTTAACTAATTCATTTTTTATCCTCTTCCATACGTTTCCTGTCTTTCTTTTTTCTCTAAGTTGTCTTCTCACATTTTTTCTCAGAAGGATAAACATTTGTTTCTAACTTATATTTTTGAGCTGTAAAATTTTTATAGCAGATAATCAGTACTCACACTCAGATTTTAAAATGTGTTTTCAAAGTCTAAGTTAAAAAAAAAAAACTTTGCTGTTAATGCTACGTTTCAAATGAAGTTTTTCCAAAATATTTGTTTTTCTTATTGTCAAATGAAATTGTCAATCACATGAAAATGTCTGACTGAGTTAAGGATCAAACTAGAGTATCAAATGCATAGTAACAGGGACAGGAAAGTGATGGAAGAGAAACCCGGGTCCCTGGTGCTTGGCTTCTAGATCTCATCCCTAAATTAACCAACGCCAAGTTCAGAAGTGGTTTAATTTATCATTGCTTTACATGTGTAGATAAATAGTTCAACTTAAGTAAGACAAAGCACTGAAACTATCATCTGTCTGGATGGGTGAGAGTAACCTACGGCGAGGCCCAGGATCAGATTCAGACTCTAAGCAAATACCACTGCTTGCATGGGGAAAATTGAGGCTTTGTTGTCACAGGTAACTTTTTAAAGAATGTGACTTAGAAGTGCCATATAAGTGATTATTTTGAGCTTAATACCTCCCCTACATAAAATTACATTAAAATCAGACAAAATTTGCTGTTTAAAAACTAGGACACTCGTACAATTCATATTGAATGATTTAGTTTATCATAACACAATCTGCAATTTTAAAATTATATAGCATTGCTTTATAAGCTCTGGATTATTCATTCAAAATTGTATACAGATGAAATATCTCCAGTTCAAAAACGTATTCAATGTACTAAGAGTACATTGAAAAAAAGTATAAAAGTAATAGTAAGAATGAATGAATGAATGCTCCAAACTGACATTTTTTGTCTCATTTTAATATTCTTAACTATGGATTAATAGATTTTTTCACTTTCAAATGATTGTTATTATAAAGAAGAAAAACCAAATACATGATGATATCTTCAAAAATTCTGTGTCCTTCATGATCACATTGTGACAAATATATCATTTTATCAATTTTTAGTATTTAATTGTATATCCATTGTACATCAGAAAATAGATGACAAAAAAGTAAAGAAAAATAGTTTTTCTCATTGTGGAGCCTAAACAAAAACAAAATACAATGTCAAGCATACATTTAACATTTAATTTGTATCTAACCCATCATCAAAGAATTTACCAGTTTTTAAATTACTTCAATATTCTCTGATTGAATGTTATTCTTAGAATGAAGTTGTTTTGCTGCAGCTCTTACCCAGCCCCATGTTCATGTACTTATATAAAACTGTCTCTCTTCTTTCAGTATTCATATGTGTCTGGACAAGAAATAACAAAATCCTATTTCTTTGGTGACCAACTTTCTTGAAAATTTTACATTAAAGTAACTCACTTAAGAAATGATTCATACAAGTAATACATATAAATAGTATATTTATAAATACAGCTAAAATTGATAAATATAATATTCAAAATTTAAGTAAAAAGAGTTTATATGATGCCAATAAAAATTTCATATTTTACAACAAAATAATTATTTCTAATCAGGTAACTATAGAATTAGAGTTTCAAAACAATTTTACTCTAAAAAATACCTTCACTTAAATTATTTCATTTGGAAAAGATCATACATATCTGATTAATGCTTTGTCAAAGTAGTCATCATGTTCAAATTTTAGAAGTTTATAGATTAAAAGTTAGATGTATTTTATAATCCTTAATAATTTGTTTTATAAAAATCAGCTTTATGTAATATTGAAATAAGCATAAATTTGTTCATTCGTCATTTAAACAACATTCAACATTGCTGAGCTCACTTTTACATGGGAAAACATTTTATATTTTATATCTTTGATGAGTAGTTGCAATAAAATATTTTGGACTATTTTCTGGCACCCTTCTTTGTTTATATATACACAAAGGTTTCATTTTGCTTAACTGTCTGTATACAATGTATGAAACAAAAGAATGAAAAGACATTTAGGAAATCATTAATCTTTTATATATGATGGAAAACCACACATCGTCTCATACATCAATGTCTTTGCAAGACACAAAAGAATACTAGTTTAATTCAAAATCCTTTATTTAAAATAGTAAACATCTTTATATTGTGCACAAGTGCTCCAGATGGCTATGCACGTGTTTCAATTAAGTTAAAATGCAGTTTTTCTCAAGTGTGCTTTTATTCTACAGCATATAGGATGCTACACTTTTAGCTGCTGATTATATCTGGTTCAAGAAAAATTGGTTCTTGAAAACCAATTGGTTCTTGATTGGTTCAAGAAAAATATTTGAAAATGTGAATGATTTTAGATAGGGAAGAATGTATATGAATTGAAAGGTACTGAACAATATACTAATCAGAATTCTAAAAAGATATTGAGCATATAATGGATACTAATGATAAAAGATCAATTTACCATTATTCGATATCCTCAAATAGACATTACTACAACTCCCAGCATCTCACTCCAAGAAGTTGTCAGAAAGAAGAAAAACTTTGGAACTCTATACTAATAGTAATTCTACAACTGTGGAACTATACTATAAAAAGTAAGAGGCCTCTGCACAAAGAAAATCTACAATATATCATGTACTATTAAATCTAAATCTCAAAAATCAGCATAAATTGTGAGATATCTACTGCTTCAGGGCACCAATGAGTTTTTTAAAATGACTTAAGCAGATGTTATTTTAGTTCACTTAAAATACATTTTCTGAGGCATGGATTATAGAAATTCCTTTTACTTGAAATACTGAACACTAAAAACCTAGTTCTGTTGCATTATTCTTTTTTTGTATATGTTTTTCCGAGATATTCCTTTTCCTATGAAGCTTGAATTAGTCAAAGATTGCTTTGTGCCAATAAAAAGTATCATTCTCATCTTCTTTTTCAGGGCATAAGAAGTTTACAAATAAAGAAAAGTTATGCTGTTGAGGGTAATCTCTCACCTGAGAGTTAGTCAGAGACTTTAAGAGCAATAAAAATATTTATTGAACATATTTATAAAAATTTAATTAGTAAGACTCTGTTTTCATTTGTTTTAGCATTAATACTTTCACTGATTGCTAAAAATGTTTGCAATAACTTGCTAACTAATGTCGAAATATTATAGAATTTTTGAGTAGCTATCCCCCTAGGAAAGGTACCTATTAGTGCTCCATGTATTGATCCTATTAGTACTATAGCCACCAGTACCACCACCACACTATTGTTTGTACGACTGCCACTACTGCGGTGATACTGCCACTTCTACAGTTACTGCTGCTACTCTGCCACTGCTATTCCAACTGCGATTGCTGCTCCTTCTCCCTCCCGTACCGCTCCTACTCCTGCTGCTCAATTACTACTGCTGTTACTATTATCGATGCACCTACTGGCGTTGCCACCATTGTTTCTGCTGCTACTACTGTGAGCTCAGAGAAATACAGAAAACTTGACTGTCAAGATTTTCCAAATGTGCAAATGTATAAGCTCTGGTATAAGACCTAACCTTTTAATAAAAGAACTCATTTCTTATATTGTGTTCTGTGAGCTACTTACTGCATAAAGTTTTTGTTAAAATATAAATATGTCACTAAATATACACAGGCATAGGAAATCATAGGGCAAAGATAGTTCTTGAGGATTGAGATGGCAAAGGCACAGAACAGGCCTGTGTTCAAACAGGACAAGGAGGAAAGCAGCAGTCCTGAGCAGGGTCCATGAGAGCAATGCCAGGGCAAGGCCAGCATGAACAGGCTTTAAATCAAACCCCATTTATTTACAGAGTGACACACAGACCACTAAATCAAGCTCCATTTATTTATGGAGTGATTTTTGTATATAATACCTTAAAAATGGAAAAGGAATAAAAGAAGGTATCATTTACATTTACAGATGTTGCCTCAGCATAGAGACAAAGAAAATGATTTTCCTTAAAATAATTTAAACATACAGACAAATCCTTATGAGGTACAAAATTAAAAACCTGAGTATGAAAAATAATCTCAATTTTGTGAAAGTAGATTCTATAATCAATTATTGAAACATTTTCATCACAGAAATATTTTGCTTTTTTAAGAGAATAAAAACAATAAAAATGGTATAGAATTTTAAACAAAATGATAGGAAACTAACAATGGTTAATGTAGTCTATATTTTCTGATAACATATTATATTCTTCCTGTTAGACTATTTTTCTCTCAAAGCAATGGGTCTAAACTGAATATTTGAGTTTTCAGTACTAACCATCATGCCTGACATATTGAATTATGGAATGAAAGTTTATGATTGAAAGATAACACAAGCACCAATAAATTATTCACAATAAAAAATAAGAGCAAAGTATGGGTGTTTATTCCTTCTAACCTAAAGTCCTTGGTTATTGCCTTAAGTACACTTAGGTAAAAAGTCAACATTTCTTTCATTTCCATCTCCCATCCAGAACAAATCCAATAATCCAAAATAGGTTTAATACTTCATGCAAACAGCCCAAGAAAGTTCTCAAACAGGTGAAGGTTATTAATATAGTTCTCAGTGCTGTCTTAGCTATCTTGTCTAAACCAAAGACAAACTTAGCTTCTATGCAAATAAAAAAAGGACGAAAGAAGTGAATAGCTATTTATTTGGGATAAATACATTAATGTATTTGTTTTACATCATAAAGCAACTATATGAAATAGATGGTGCAAAAAGAAGCAATCAATAATTTAGTATATTAGATTCCATATGGCTATCATTTAAACCCACGTGTGTTTAAATCAGAAGTCCTTGCTCTTCTTACAATAAAACAAACCTCTGTAACAGAGTTACTTGTCTTCCCAGGATTATCAAATTTGAATATAACCATCTTATTTTCTGTTCACTTGCTCTTATAGGGGAAATTTTATATTCCATAATGCTAATCTTCAAAGAAATCTCTGTATAAATATATATGGTTGTGAGTATATAGATGTTTTGATGTATAAATATATTTTATAGCTCAGATTTCATGTTATTACTTGTATTAATAAACTTATGTAAATTATCAGTTATTGAGTTGAAGTAAAATGTTCTACATTTTCCTTCTCTCCAGAGTTACTACTAAAAGCAAAACATGATTCTTTAACAAGTTCCATGCTTAAGTACATCAATGAAAAGATGTCTGTCCATTAAAAGTTAAATCAGCATGCAAAATAACAGCTAATTATAAATTCTAGCCACACAAGTATAATTTTCCATATTTTCTAAACATACCTTCCCTTAAAAAGAAAGTTAATATTATTAATGTTAAGTTAATATTATTCATGATGTTCTTTGAAGCCAAGTTACTCTTTTTAAAAAATAGTATTTAATTAGATTTTCTAGCTTAAAAAAAAGGAAAATATGCATTATATTCCACACAAAAAGTAAAATGTGGTTATGATATAGTTCAACATTCAAATATTATCTTTTATATTATTTTCTTTTTATCTACATGCTTCTATTGTGTTAAGAGAAAATGATTTATAATAATTACACATCAATGGAATATGGTAGAAAGAACAAAAGCTTGGGAATCCAATGAACTGAAACTCAGTTCCATCACAGAAAAGTATGCTCAAAATGTCATGGTCCCTCAGCCTCCATTTGTAAAATGAAAATACTATTACTCACATCATAGAGTTTGTTGATAACAGAGGTAATATTTGTAAAGTATATCAAACAATGCGTAACATTTCAATTGAAAATAAAAAAAAAAGGTTCCTTCCTGTCAGTCTAATTCTACCTTCAAAATTACAAAACATTTAAAAATTTTCTAATATAATTATTTTGACTGATACCAAAATAAGCATATCTAAATAGTCTCTTGTTACATTTCCTTTCCTAACACAAACTTGCTTTACTCCAAGTAAATGAACAACATTAAAATAATTTTTGTAGAAATAGAACTCATAAAATTGCGATGCTTACAGTGATCAGATATAAGAATATTTAAAGATCTGTCAGTATTTCAAATATTAAATGAAAATAAAGGTCTTCTAAAGAAAGCATGTATTCTGAAGTCTCATTTCTGACCTCATTGCTAACAATTCATCTATCTTTCAAATAAGGTCATTTGTATACTATTTTCCCTGGAAAAACTACCTATATTTTCAAAATGACACTTTTTATCAAAACATAGTCTAAAAAAAGATATGCTCATCCAGCTCTGAATTATATTGAATTTTAAGAAGAACTGCATAATTTACCTAAAATAAACATTTTCAAAATAACAACATTTTAAAAGCTACATCTGCTTCTTGTTCTTAGCTAAGTCTTTCTGTTGTTAGTTGTCTTTCCACTCGCTAGTGACTGTAATTTAAAGATTATATTTCCACCTAAAACCCTACAATGAATAAAATTACCAAGAATTATTTTAGTGCACTTCCTTATTAATTTTCTTACAATCAGGAAATAGAATTTATATATCCGTTTTGCTTCCCATCTATGTGGTATCTTTAGAAATGTCATCACAATTCCTACATCAACAGTAGTATTTACGTGACCAGTTGTTGTTTACATTTTGTTTTTAATCATCGCCTTCAGGACCACACAAGGAGTAAGCAACTGAAAGCAGGGTCAACAAAAGCAAAGCAAACAGTCTTTTAGAAAAATCTAAACTCTATGTGTACTACACATGGCCCTTACCACACTAAGGACTTGGGGTTCTCTCCGTTTAACAGATGATGGCACTGTAGTTCAGAGCAGACCAGCTTCTGCCTCAAGACTACATAGAATGGGAGGATTTGAACAAAGCAGTAGGCTTCCAATTTAACGCTCATTTGGCTACTTCACCATGCAATATCCACATGTTCTCAATATTAAGGATCACATACAACTCCCAGAGAAAGTGAGTGCTTAACAGTATATTTAGGTGAGATTTAAAAATTGATTTGGGGATATTATAAAGTCATATAAATAAAATTTAAATTGCAGTTTTACTGCTTCAAATAATTTACTTTGTACATTTAAGGTATATTATATAATTAAAATATATTTCTTAGGTCATTTTTTGAAATAGTATTTTCAAATTGTATTTAAAACAGAAGATAGGAGCTCAATAAACATGTTCACTGGAGGAAGGATAGCCTCTTTAATAAAAGGTGTTGGAAAAACTTGCTCTCCACA